>PVHP010014948.1:0-38153 GCA_004024765.1 Zapus hudsonius
AGAATAGTAATTTTTAAATATGGTTGGACTGCAGAGGGCCAAAACTATGAGACAGGAAGTGCTTTGTTTTTTAACCAATGACTAAGGTTTTATACTTAATTTTTAGGTTTTAGGGTAGAGACATCAACCAAACAGAGTGGACTGTTTTTAACAAGCCTTCTAGCTATTTAACACAGTCTATTAATTTTTATGATTAATTATGTTCATTTGTGATTTAAACTGTTGTACAGAAAAATATACAACATAATCTATGAGGGTGTTCAAATAAGTTCTCAGATGTCTCATTGTATTTCAGGCAAAAATATCTAACAATGTGATTCTGTGTATTCTAAGAAGCTGGGGTTTGTTCTTGTAGTTTGGCACTCATAGGGTACTTGATGCATGAACTTTTATTTCCTATTCATACTTGTTGCTAACAGTGGAGAAGACCAAGATGTGTTGGTCAGGTTCACTTCTGTGTCTGTTCCGCTTTGGTCTAAGGGCCTGGCAGACATAAAACTAAGCAGTATTTGGAGGTCTGCAACAACAGGTGTTGTTGGATAGCTGAAATTTATTGTCTTAGTTTGAAAGTAAAATGTTTCCACAGACTCATGTGTTTAAATACTTGGTGGCACTCTTCCAGAAGGTTGTAGAGTGATGGTAGAGGAAGTGTGTCACTGGAGGTGGTGAGGCCTTGAGTTGTTATAGGCCAGATCCACCTGCAGAACTCAGCTAGTTCTTGACACTTCTTTCTTATTGTAAGTGGAGATGTGATGTCCATTCACCTGTTCCTGCCATCCTTCCCCTGTCCTGATGAAACTTCTGCTCAAAAATGCAAGCTGGAAATGAAGGTATATCTTTTATAAGCTGTTTCTCGCTAGGTATATTGTTTCCAGCAACAGTAAAATAACTGCTCTAGGTCCATAATCCACAAACACTTACCATGTCTGTCCATTGCTGCAGTAGGTCTCTGGGAAATCTGAAAAAAAACTAAAGCAGGCTGGAGAGATTGCTTAGTGGTTAATGCACTTGCCTCCAGTGCCTAAGGCCCCAGGTTCAATTCCCCAGTACCCACATAAGCCAGACCCACAAGGTGGTGGCCCTGGTGTGCTCTCTCTCTCTCTCTCTCTCTCTCTCTCTCTCTCTCTCTCTCTCTCTCTCTCTCTCCCCTCTTTCTCTCTCTCTGCTTAATATAAAAACTTTAAAAAAACTAAAGCATGTGTTAAGAGTGTAATTTGTGAACCTTCACACAGCAATCCAGAAAGTTTGTTATTTAAAAAGTGAAAGATTGAATATATTTTCTAGACTCACCAGGGAATCTTGACGGTTGGAGGAGCTCAGGGTCAGGGAAGGATGGGGCTGTATGAAGGCTTTCACATGGAGATTGGAATATTATGCCTCTGTTCATGAAAAGCCAGCCTCCAGATGTTGACCATTTTTCATAAACAACTAAGTGCCAGTGTGTGGGGGCGATGTAAATCCCTGAACTACAACAGGGCAATCTTGTTTCCTAATGCAGAGAAAACACTTAGAACGGCATCAAGTCTTGAAAATGAGCCAATGAACTTGAATGCGTCTGTAAAGTGAAATGTGCCCTGTTCCAAAACACTCTTGCTGACTTGGATAATATGCCTTTGGTTTCACCATTGAGACCGATGCCTTAAAGCAAGTTTTGCAAAGATTAGGAAGCCTTAGAACTGAAAACACTTCACAATAGAGTCTCATTATGTTATTTTCAGGAAATTGGGTTAAGGCCTGAGTACTAGGTAAAAGAAAAAGAATCAAAGAAAAAAAAAAAAAACAGGGCACATCAACCACCATTCTCTTCCAAAACTGTCGATGACAAAGACGTCATAATCTAAAGCACAGTATTTCTAATTATGCAATTTGATAATTATTATTAAGTAATAAATCCAAGACATGAAGCAGGCGGGAAGAAGTTGGGTATCTCCCATAGCGAATGGCGGAATAAAGGAGAGTCAGGAGTATTGTCCACAGACAATATCTCCATGAGAGAGAAAAAAGCTCAAAGTTTTTCAGCATTGGTTAAGATTAAACTGATCTAATTAGGCTTTTCATTTCTCAGAATTCTCTTTAGTGAACCATGCTTTTGATAAATGTCAAGAAAAGTTGTTTGGAGAAAAGTTTGAATTAAACTTATTTAAAAACATACAGGAGTTTTCTTCAAGGATACACCAAAATTTAACAGAAAAAAAAATCCAAAATGACAAAATTGAGAAGCCATAAGTTATAAATTTGATTTAATAATAAGATGCCTCCTATTCAATTTACTTATTGTTTTTTAAAAAAATTATTTGACTGTGTGTGTGTATGTGTGTGGGATGCAAGATGCAATCCTTCTGTTAGGATGTTAAAAAACCCTGAAACTACAGCAGCTCACACCAATGTGATGATCTCAGTATGCCTGTGAGTTGTTCTAACAAGGTAACGCAATTGAGACAGAGGCAAAATTTAGTAGTCCTGACAGAGACTCTACTTATTCCCACACACACACACCCACAAAATATCACTCACATAAAAAGAGCATGCTTTTTTATATATTTTAAAATCTATTCTCAGAAGGTAGAAAACAAAGCAGTCAGGTTTTTGATTTAATCCAAGGAAAGACAACTTAAATTGTGCATAAGAAAGAGACACTCAACAGCCCTAACTCAGTCAACTTCCTAGGCATGTGTTTTGTTTCCACAGTCAGAGAAAAAGCCTGTCTCCGTGCCCTGTTTCTATACCTGTGTTTGTTTGTTTTTACACAGGGATACACCCTGGATCCCAGACTAGCCTTGAACTCATGGTGATATTCCTGCCCCAGATTCCCCAGTGCTAGGATTAGAGGCCTTTATGTACATGCCTGGTTTTTTGACATCAATACGTAAAGGGATGGGATTAGAAAGACCAGTTTAACATCAGGAGCTATAGAACAAACGTCATCTATCCTCAGATAATTTACAATTCACAAGGCTGTTCGCAGGAAAATTTATACCATAATCATTTATAAGAAGAGTTGATGTCCTCCCTTGTTTTTAAATATTCATTTATTTATTATTTACTTATTTATTTATGAGGGGAGAGAGAGAGAGAGAGAGAGAGAGAGATAATAGGCACACCAGGGCGTCTAGCTGCTGCAAATGAACTCCAGACACATGTGCCTCTTTGGGCATCTTTCTTTATGTGAGTACTGGGGAACCAAACGTGGATCCTTAGGCTTTTCAGGAAGGTGCCTTAAATTTTGTGCCATCTTCCAAGCCCCGTACTTTGTTTTTGAAGTCATATGAATCTATATATGTCTAGAGTCCCTTGAAGAAACGTTGAGAATAGTACTTAAAAGAAGACTATCATTTTTTCTGAGTAATTACAGCATTTATGGTAAGGTTGCAGAAAATAGTAACTTGTATTGTGTCATTTTAAAAAATTCAGAGAAGATTATGGACAAGAATAGAAAGCTGTTTTGCAAATGAACACAGGTAAAGGTAGATAGCATTTCCTAGAAACACAGGATACACTTGCCATGCTTAAGTAATGTAATCATAAACCTGGGGGTATCCAAGATAGAGCTAAATGAGGGCCTGGAGAATATTGTATTCTTAAACCCACACTGGTCTAATTATATTTCTGGACATCACTGGCAGTAATAAACATTCATAAGTATTTAAGGCCTTTGGGTAATTGATACGTGTTTGTTTATAAAAGGGCTTTACATTTTTTTCACAATGAGTATATTTATTTCACTGGGAAAAAATCCAAATCACATAACAGGATGCAAGCAGCGACCAGAGAGTCTACTGATGTTCTGTGTGACACACCCTGAGACCCTGGTTTCATATGCATGAAAGAATGCTCAGCAGTAGTGTTGCTGTCCTTAAGGATGGAGACTCACCCGTGCTTGTGAGGAAGTTGACATTTCTCATTACGCCTTCAGTGTAGGCACCTGGTTCATAGCTGTCCATTTCACCTGTGACGATGTGAGCAACTCTGGCAGCCCGACCTCGGATAGCACCTGCAGCTCGGTCTAAATTATCAGCATCCTGGTCTCTCAAGGCGATGATGCACTTGTTGACATCTTCCAGGATGTGGCTTTCTGTGAGTTAATACATCAAATTAGCTGCATACATTTTACTCACACAACAATGGCATATTGAATTATGGTCACCTCTGACTTCAGACATAGTCGTTACAGAGAATTAATTATGAAAAAAAGTAACAGAAATTTTTTGTACAGATTTTAATCTTAAATGGCGAAATCCATTTACTTTTGAAGACAAATGTTGGACATGTTCATGCACATGTTAGTCCAGTACTTGGGAACCAGAGGCAGGGAGATTTGGAATTTGAAGTCATCCTGAAGTAGAGAGTGAGTCCAAGGTTTAAGCTGCATAGTGAAACCCTGTCTCAAAACTCCAAGGGATAAAGGAGAGACCATGCTATTGATTCATGAAATACTAAGTGTTATTCCCATCATTTATACTTGAGATATGAGTGACATATGTCTAAATATTAAGGAGTGTTTATTTTAATTTAAAATTAAAAGGAAATGGGGACTTGGGAGAGTTCACAGTCAGTAAAGTGTTTACTGCCTAAGCATAAAGACATGAGTTACAACCTTCCAGCACCCACAGAGAAGGCCAGGTGGGGTGCCAAGCACCTGTCATCCCTGAGTTGGGGAAGACAGAGACAGAAGAATTCCTGGGGTCATCAGTCATCTGATCTAGCTGAATTGAAGTCCAGGTTCAGTAGGAGACCCCGAGTTGGTGAAGAGAGAAACTGAAGACACCCACAGTCAAGCTTTGGTGTCCACAATATGTGAATGTATGTATGTATATGCATGTATAAACATATATGAACACACACATAAACATGTACACACATGAACATGCAATACACATGAACATGTGCACACACATGAACACACACATATACACACACTACCATGTAGACACATACATGAACATGCACACAAATATACACACAAACATGTAGACACACACATGAACATGTACACACACATACAAACATTAATTTGTACACACATACACACATGAACACACACATGAAAATGCAACACACACATGAACATGTGCATGCACACACACATGAACAGGTAGACACACATATGAACATGGACATACACACACACCTATGAACATGTACACACATGAACACATGAACTTGTACACACATACATGAACATACATGCACATACACACATGAACATGTAGACACATACATGAACACACATGAACATGCACACCCACACCGACACCACTAATTAAAAGAAAATTTATCCTTACATTATTTTAATTCTGAATAAAAGCATTCTTATGTGGATTATAAAAATCTTCAAGAATACCATCTTTGTTAAATATATGAAGGGATAATAACATGGGATTGTTTCTGACTCTGAAATGTCCTTTTCTTCCTTCTTTCTTGGTGTAATTAGGAGGTGAAGACAGGAGGAAGTTATTAATTTTGTACAATCTTTCTTTTCTCTATGAAACAATTAATCATCCCAGATAAAACTAATCAGACACTTTGAGCAAATATATCTGATCTCCACAGACATAGGCAGATTCCTACATGTTTCCTTTTGTTCTTGTCATTTCTGATAGGGCCCCCATATAGCTCAGGCTAGCCAGATCCCTCGATCCACTTGCTTCACCTTCTGAGTATGGGATTACAGGTATGCTCTAACACACCCATGATATTCTGAAGAAATCAAAAGAATTGTAATAGAATTAATGCTTTGGCTTCTGGCTTCATCACATTAACATCACTAAGGAATCTATTACTTAAAGGCACACATAGACACAATTGCAACAAAGAACACTGTTGTTAACTCTCCCCCGCATTCTTCTCCATTTCTCTTAATATTCTTTGGTTCTGCTTGCTGTATGCATTAACTATCTGTGGGGAAGCCACAGAGGGTAAACATTCATGGTGTGATTTTCTTTCAGGTGACGGCCCTTTTGATGTATAAAGAATAAAAATAAACTACCACAAATATGCTCTCTCTTGACTTCTTAGATCTAAACCCTACCATGTCTTTGCAGGGCATTATTCATATTGGAGAATTTTCCAAAACTCTAAAAGCATTTTCTCTGCCTCTGTCTGTGGGCTTGTTAGAACACTGACCTAAGCAGCTACCCCGTGTCTGCTTTCTCAACTCTTATTAGTGATTCAAGACATTACATAAACTGTTTTCTTAAAAAAAAAAACTGTGAGGAGGACCTCTTTATTCTCTATGAAACATATTTGGTTCCATGCTGTTTGAGATTCCCATGAAATGATCTGTCTGCTTCCACGCGACTGCTTTCACAATGAAATTGTAAAACCACTTCTGTGTTGTGCTTTAAAATATATCTGAGGACAGGAATTTCATCCTGTTTCTCAAGGTAGTATAATAAATACCTATCATTAGGTTAACAAGAATGTATACTGAATGATTAAATGGCTTCCCTGCAAGACATGTGTAGAAAGTAAATTACTTTGCCTAAATTCTAATTACGTTATGAACATAGTAGATGCATTTACATTGGCCTGAATTTCAATGAATTTGAGCCATATTAAGAATATTAGAGTCATTCCCATAGCCACAGCCAATCAGTCAACACAGGATAAGACAGTGAGACAGACACCAATGATTTATGACACAACCTAAAAGTATAGAGTATAGAGAAGTATAGAGACCCCTAAGTTCTCAACAATAAAGCAGCCTTAATACTCACTCACCATAACTCAGGGAACTGATTGGAAGAGGGGGTGGAAACATTGTGAGAGCCTTGGTGGGGGAGAATATCCAGAGACATGGCCTCCATCAGTAACAACATACTAGGGCTGGTGGAACCAGGCTGACTCCTAGGCTATCCATGGTCCCCTGCCACAAGGACTGATCCAGACTGCCCACAGAGGAGGATATCCAGCTGACTGGGGATGGGGAAGAGGGGCATTGGAGAACTTGGGATAACAACTCATTGTTTGCCCATTAAATAATGTGACTCATTATGGACAATAAAAAATAATATTAGGGTCATTTTCATGAGAAACATTAAACACTGAACAAATTCACTATAAATTCACTAGGGTTTAAAACTAATCTGTAGAATTCAATTATGAATATATCATCAAGGTTCATAATAAACCCAGTCTAGGTCTCATTTAAAAAGAATACACAGTTGAATCATTGCCATCATATTTCCCATGGAACTGAAGTACAAGTTTCAGTGTAAACAGGACAATAATCACCATGTTTTTAAAAGTCCACCAATGTGCAGTTTAAGGGCACATTAAAAGCTATCATTTTCTAAGTACACACATAAGGTCTTTTTAAAAACAAACGCAACATATATGTGCACAATAAATGTTTAATCTGCATTCACTAGAGTCTTTGAAGATTGTTCAGCACTAAATGAGACATTTCTATCACACCCTCCAATGCTCTGGGACCATTGCAGAAGAGGGCATGGAAAGAATGAAAGAGCCAAAGGAAGGGGAGGAGGGTGTTTCAGGCTGTCTTCTAGTGACAACATATCCATTGTCTTTAGGATGTCATAGCAGATGTCAGTTTCTGAATATCCCCTAACAATATGGAGCCAATCAATATGTTGTCATGGATGAGTGGGGAAGGTAAAATTGATATCAAAATATGCTCTCGTTGAAAAGAAGGGGTTCAGTGGAAAGTGGATGGGAACAAAGGCAAAAGAAAGCCATAGGGAGAGATTCTGATCAAAATGGATTATATATAATATATATATAATATTCAAATTGTTTTATATAATATATATTATATAATATATAGTGTATATATAATAAATTTTGTTTCTGATCAAAATGTTTTATACATAATATAATATAATTCTGGGTTTATTATGAACCTTGATTATATTACATACATATACATATTAAAAAGTTAAACAACTAAAGTTAAATAAAGTGTCTAAAAGGTAAATTTTTTCAAAAGGAGCTTACAGTATTATTCCTGCTCCATCCTTAAGTAGTGTATAAGTACTTAGGAGAAAACGCTTACTCTTAAAAGGTGAATTGTCTAATAAACTCAATAACATCTCTTCATTTAAGATGAAAACATGCCTCCTAAAACTTCTTTTTCCTAGTAAGATTTCACAAGTAAATAATACAAAGAATATTCAGTAATGATCTATTGAGGGGTCACCTCTCCTATAGAACAACAATGCACCAGATCACCAATGCATTATTTAAAGTAGAGTAATAAATATAGTGATTATTTGTGGGTTCATTATTGTTTGGCCACACAGAAGATTGCAAGGATATTGAGTAGTATAGTTAAATAACAGAATTAGATGGTGTAGTGATAAGCATAAGGTGGTTTATGTGACATGTACCTTACAGCCTCTGTGCATGTCTGTGTGTGTATGTGTGTGCATGTGTGTGTATGTGCATGTGTGTATATGTATGTATGTATGTGTGTATGTGTGTGTTTCAGTCTCATATTCATTCTACCTGCTGGTGGCTGGTGGTAGGTTCAGTCTATTGGGTGTTCACTAACTAACTCACTGGCACTACTTCTCACTGATGTGGAGATATGAGCTGAGCTTTCTTCTCAAACCAGTCCTGTTTTCCCTTCCATGATAAAATTTTTCCTCCAAACTGTCTCCTAAAATAAATCCTTTACTTCTACTGGATACATTTACTCAGGTATTTTTACCCAGAAACAAGAAGGTAATAACTACAATGCTGCAGAATTATAGAGGTAATCTTAGACATACAAATACTGAACATATACATATGAAAAGATAACAATGACCTATGAGAAAATCAGCATATACCCAGCGTTAATCTGAGGTTGTATAATGAGAATGCGAGTTATGATGACTAGATGATCTTTGGAATGTTGAAATTAAGTGTAACACCAAAAATACTGGAATTTTTGCAACTTTTCCATTATTATGCTATTTCCCCATCCTGAAAGCTTCACAAAATGTTAAAAATATTTGTTTGCATGAAGTTCTAAACATAGTTACAGAAAGAGAAAATCAAAATGTTGGGTACCTCCCACATATGCACAATAGAGAAACTTGAAGCAGATTTCTTAAAACACTTATTGTGTTATTCTTGTCAGGGGAATTGATGTAGATAACAGCCTTCAGGATTGGTTGGAGAATTTATGCCTAGCCATACAGCTGGTAAGCATCTAGGAAAGGAAAACATCAAATATCTCATATAAAAACTCCCACTGATATTTTTGTTTTTAATGATAGAATTTTTTGTTTTGTTTTGTTTCTTTATTTTTCTCATTAAACATGGCCAAAGTGATTGGGAATTCTACCTCTGATTCATGTTTTCTCAACTGTCAAACACTCAGTATCAAAAACCAGAGAGTTACAGAGATGATACACCCATTAGGAGCAAGCCAAAATAGCAATGTTGTCTCATTTAACCTATACTGATCTCACTCTCCGATAGAGATTCTGTTTGTATTTTTCAGAAGGCAGTGAGAGACCTGGAGACAACTCAATTCCACCAATAAGACATTGGATGCTGGATGACATCCTGGCAGGAGACAAACCACACCTAGCCTTCACACAGGGCCCAAATGAAACCTATGAGAAAGTGACAAACAGGATACCAATAAACACAGCAAGTCTGATAACCCATGAAGGGTCAATGGAGACAGACACCAAGGATACCCAACACAACCCAGGGCAAAGATCCAAAGATATTTAAGATCTCAACAGCAAAGCAGACTCAAAACTCACCCACTATGACTCAGGGAACTGAGCTGAAGAGGGGGCAGAAAGATTGTAAGAGTCATGGTGGGGGAGAATATCCAGACATTGCTCCCCTCAGCAACAACACACAAAGTGGGAAGAAAAAAAAAAAAACTGGCTACCTCTGGTACAGTTCATAATCTCCTAACCTATGGACAGATCCAGTATGCGCACTGAGGAAGGACCCCAGTGGGTAGGGGACAGAGAGGAGGGAAATGGGGAAACATTCACAAGATTTGATCATACAATGTATATGCTTATTCATAATAAAGACATAAAAAATAAAGAGGACCAGAGGAGTCCTGAAAAAAATCATATCATTTTTAAATGTGATATAAGAGTAATAGAATGTTTTATTCTAGAATGCAACACTTTGAATAATGTGCTGTAAAGAATTAACACATATGGAAGTTTTGTCTTAAAGGCGTCATTACATGTACTTTACTTTTGACGTGAGGTGAGGGGTTGAATGTCACAATATTTGTGCAAATTATTGACTTTTTTTAAAGCAGAGGATTGCTCAATTACTACCACTGCCCAGCATTTTATATCCATCATCAGAAACAGAAAGTGATTTCTAAAATGTAGGAAAACAGCCATACCCAGGGCAAATAGGACCTGATCTCAAGTAAAGGGCCCTTTACCTGGTCCATCACAAATGGCTTGTGATAACTCCATCTTCCATCACTTTGGTGAGTGTGGCACAATGAGGTGATGAAAAACTTTTGCAAAAATACTGATTTTTTTCTTACTTATTCCATTTTCTCTAATCAAATAAGTTAAAGGTCAACCTCATTGCCTCAAGGAATGTAGAAATGAAAATGAGGTGAGAATAAGAATTACCTTGTCATCACTTGGCCTCCAAATTAGAAATTTATAAATCAATAGCTCAGACAAGAGACTGAAGCTATGAATATATTTTATTTTCAAAAAGAAAACAAAGGTATAACTTTCCTTTTCCTTCCTAAAGCTGGACTTTGAATATATCCGTGCAAAGCCTGAAGGGAAAGAAATTCTGTGCCATATTCCATTAACTATGAAGTCATACACAGCGAGAGCTTCCTTGCTGATCATCTTGACATACAAGAAAATGCCCAAGAAGAACAGAGCAAGAGAAAAAAAGACTACGCTAATTGTTCCAAAAGAAATTAAGTTATAACACAAAAGAGAATGTTTTTCCCAAATTGTCTAGGTTGAGGTAATTTCAGTATATCCAAGATAGGTGAGCTTATAAAGTGAGTTAGGCTTTGAAAAAAAATGTCCATTTTCACAAACCTTGATTTGCATCTATTAATTTAAATAACATCACACAGACAGGTACACAGATGTTCAAGAAACAAAACCCAAACTATGGAAAGTTTTCTTTTCCTTTGACAAAAACTAAGTGATGGGAAAGCAAATGGAATGAACCAGCGAGATAATTTAATTAATGTATCCGTTTCAATGATAGCCAAAATTTCTGTTTGTCAAGAATTTGATCACAATGAGTAATCTCTCACAAATATTTAAGCACATGCTACCTTAGGAAAAATAAGCATACAAAGTTAAATGTAAATATTCATAAAAATCCTCTTCTTCTGAACATTCTGTCTTTTCTCCCGTTTCTTTTCTAGGTTTTAGTCTTACTGCATATTATCAAGTACATGGGATATGACAGATACTGATATGTTTTGTCTCCTCTCTCTCTCTCTCTCTCACACACACACACACACAGAGCATATAATATTAGAGTAAGTCGTTTAGAATACTTCCTGTTATAAGTAGTTTAGAATGAGTACTTTCCTATTACTGTTTTAAAAATATCTTTATTATGGATAAAATTATACATTGTAATTGCAAATCTTGTGAATGTGTCCCCATTTCCCTCCTCTCTGTCCCCTTCTCACTGGGGTCCTTCTTCAGTGTTCATACTGGATCTGTCCATAGGTTAGGGGGTAATTAACTGCACCAGAGGTAGACAGTTTTTTTTCTCTTTTTTACCCCTTTGTATGTTGTTGCTGAGGAGGGCGATATCTCTGGATATTCTCCCTCACCATGGCTCTTACAATCTTTCTGCCCCCTCTTCCATTCAGTTCCCTCTTGAATTCATGATCCGCATGCCTCAGTTCCCCCAGTTTTATAATATCATGCTTAAATAATTTTTAAAAATAATCTTTTCTTCCCCTCAAAATAGACAAAATGTTAGTTGGTGGACGATACTTGTAGAGACAAAAATCTTATATTTGTGGGGAGAAAGTTTTTCCTAATTATTAAAGAACATTAATTTTTGTTTTCAAAGAAACGTATAAGGGACTGGCCAAGGTTGTGAAGTCACATTATATAATTCATACTGTTTTGTGATATATAATATTAAATTCTCTATATTTTTAAAATATGTGATGATATATGGCTACAAACTGAGCATGCTCAGGAATGTACTCATAGCTATAATGTGATGATAAGTCTCTCCTACATGCATATGTACCAATTTCTCGAATAAGAACCCCTTCCATTTTTTTATGAAGAGAACATCACTTTGACAATTAAGTCAAGTATTCATACTTGATGAAAGAAAAAAAGAAAGTTTTCTCCACCTTTTGGGCTTAGCACTCTCTAAAAGGTGAACCCATATTATTCAGTGACAAAGATTGCAGTCACTTGATAGTTTAATGAGGTTTTTATTAGCATTTATACAAAATTGTGCCTGGTTTCTCTGCATGACTGTTCAGTCATTACTCACTGATCTTTTAGACTGCTGAGACTACCTTTGACAACCATCAAAACAAAAATAAGGCCCCCGATTGCTACTCACAAAATAGTTATCGACTATATTTATAGTAATTCTACAGTACTTAGGTTTTTATTCTTCCACAAACATAAAAATCATAAAAAGAGACTTTGAAGCATTCCCATTTCTTTCAGTAAGTCTTAAGCAGACTCTTAAAACAGTTTCCTCTTGTGAAGTTGCTAAGAAACTTATGAAAGCTTAGAAATGGGCAAAATGGAGTAGTACTTATCTTTTCAGATTCCTGCTGGGTAGAATTGGCAAGCCAGACTTCTCTGACAAATATGTAAATCCCTCAGGAATATGGTCTATAGTCCACCAGCTATTGCTTCTGATTTGGATGACTTATAATGCTGTAATGACAAATGCCCACTTCCTTTTAAAAACACAAAACTAAATGCAAAATTAATTAGTGCCATAGAAACCTTACTACTGGATAGCAGACAAAAAGATATTACCCTCCAAAAGAGTCTTGGGGATTGTCTGATAAGAAGGGCCCTGGAGAGGGTGAGGTGAAGCCTAACTCTAAAACATTGGCTCTGTAATTTCCAGTACCAGAAGTCAGTTACTACCCACATTGAGCTCTAGATGCGAGAGAACTACAAGGTCCTCAAAAAAAGACAGGTTTCTGTCAAAGCACCTGATAACCCACCTAAGTTAAAATGTAACACCCTATTGCTGAAGACACCACATACTACTGACAGAAGCCATTGAGAGATCTGTCTGGAATCTGAAAGGAAGCCAGTTCCCAGATGGTTATCCTGTGTAGTGCTGGAAAGTGCTACCTGAGCTTCTGGGCCAGGGGTGGGCTATGGCCAACAACTTTATGAACAAGCAGGGGACACTTATATACAAAAGCAACCAGCCTGACAGAATATACACACCTGTGCATAGCACACAGCCTATGTGGGTAACTAAGGGCTTTCTGGCTAAGAAATCCACTCAGTAAAAAGGAACCCATAGCTGGAACTGGGAACCAAGTCAGGATTCTATGCAGATCAAGAATCTGGACGCCAATGAGAATCTCCCACTACTCGTGGGTCTAAAGAGAGGCTACACCCATCAAGATCTCTCTAAACTAACAATGCTAATATCCCATTTAACTTATGCTGATCTCATTCTCTGTTGGAGAATCTGATTTTTTTTTCAGAATGCAGTGAGACCCGAGCATAACCAAAATCTATCAACAAGACAAGAAATGATTAGCTGACACCCTGACAGAATATGAACCAGCTCTCCCACATCAACTAAGGGCTGGGTGAAACAATAGAGGAATTGGTGAAATGAATAAGACTGCTGCTTCCACTGTGAGCCTGACAACCTGTGCCAGGGTGATGGTGACGGACACTGTGGAGACTCAAAATCCACCAACGCAGAAATCTGGGAGCTGCTGAGAGCTCAACACTAAAATAAACTTAAAACACATCCACCAGGGCTCAGGGAACTTTGTGGAAGAGGGGGCAGAAAGATTATAAGAGCCACAGGATGAGAGGGAATATCTAGAGGCATTGATTGCTGATTGTTGGTTTTATAACCCATAATCCACAACCCCATGGTGAATACCAGCAATCACACTGAGGAAGGTCTTCAGTGGAATGGGGGCAGCAAAGAGGGAAATGATGGTATCAACTCATGATTTGTCCATGCAAATTTAAGATAAAAAAGAGGAAAAAATACCTTGCTAAAGACATTGCTAAAAAAAAATAATAAAAAAGACTAAGCAGAGAGTGAAAGATCTACCCATGACACATATTTAGCAAAAAAAAATCTTGTATTCAAGATTTAGGGAGAATACTTAATATTCAGTTATGTTAGAGCAAACAGCTCAATTAATAACAAGAAAAAGGTCTAAAAAATTCATCAAAAATAATATGCATGTGGCAAGTAACCTTAAGAAAATATGCTTAATATCACATGTCAGCAGGGAATTACAAATTAAAACAACTTATTGCACTTCTCTTAAAGTGAATAAAATCTCAAACGCTGACAACAGATGACACTGAGAATTTGGAGAATCAGGAATTCACCATGACTCCTGGAAGCAATGTGGCGGTACAGCTCCATTCAAACAGTTTGCAGTTCCTCACAGAACTAAACACAGAACAGTTTATCAATCACATTTCTTGACATTCATCCCAATAAAAGAAAAACTAAATGCATCCCACACAAGAATGTTATGACACTTTTATTTACAACTGCAATGGCTTGAAAAGAATGAAGTTCCCCTTAATTAGGTACATGGCTAAAATGAGGAATGAGACAATGAAAAAATTGAAAAAAAAGGAATGTAAGTAATTTCACTATCAAACCAAGAAAAGGCACAGGAGAAACTTAAATGCACAGATGAAGACCATCTGGAAAGGCTACAGATACTATGATTCCAATTCTAGGACATTCTAGACAGAAAAAAATAAAAAATAAACTTTTGAGACATTAAAAACTTTAGTTGCTGATAGTCTCTGCAGAGTATGAGGTGGGGGATAATTTTACTAGAGCCAAGATTTTCAAGGTAGTGAAACTATCTGTATTGTTGATCCCATATCAATATACATTTTGCATCCACATAGAATTTACAATATAAAGTAAACCCTAATATAAACCGTATAATCTAGACTTGCACATAGAATAAGTTGACATTGTTTCACCAATAATAACAAAGCTGATTCTTTGCTCTATATTTAGTATCAACTCTACATTAGACTTTTAAGAAACACTGAATAGCTTCTATGCATATAAGAAAATGAAGATTACACATTTATATTCAGCAGCACACATTCACTATAGATATCTATAATTAATACTATTGAAATTTTGAACATCTCTCCTTTTCAAGACTATTAAAAAATTTTTTTGCTGCTGTTCTTTCCCCAACATCTCAAGATTTCATGCGTATCTCTAGTTTTCAACTGGTTTACTTTGACTTTTCAACAAGTAGTTTCTGATTGCCTATGTTTTCAAGGTTTTGTTCTACATAAACATATACGTCAGGACTTATTTCTTATTTTTACAAAGAATTCCAACCATGTAGCCCCAATGACCTTGAACTTGATATTCCACTGCCTCAGGCTATCAAGTGCTGGAATCACAGGTTGTATCACCATACCCAATACATCATTTCTTTTAATTCTTATAATAATTTTGAGAAAAACAATCTCAATTTTAAGTTGAAAAACTGAGGTTTTGGTAGAAAATACCTTTGAAAACTTCACAAAGCTCCTTTATTTTAAATATTTTAACTCAAAATGAGGGCTTTCCCAGCATGCCAAGTTTAGGACCATAAATGATAAAATCTCACAAGGCTTTGAGATTTCTAAGTATGTGATGGAAATGTTTAAAATATTTTCTAGCCAGTCTTGGTGGCATATGCCTTTAATTCCAGCACTTGGGAGGCAGAGGTAGAAGGATCGTTGTGAGTTTGAGGTCACCTGGAGACTACATAGTGAAATTTAGGTCAGCCTGGAATGAAGCAAGACCCTACCTCAAAAACAAAAAACAAAAACAAAACAACAAAAAACCCCAAAGGTCTCTAAATTGTAGATATTGGTAAAAAAAAATATTGTTTTAAAATATTATAATATATACTTACAAGTTATACAGTTTTCATACTAAATTTAGTTGGGTAATATTTATACTCATGTGGAAGAAATCTCACAGGGCATTGCTACCCTGTCAATATTCTAGATTGTTATGATGTCATCATAACTGGATGAGACCTAATGGCTGTATTTGAGCAATATTACTATGGTTAGGGAATAACCAGGGGAGATGATATTAACAATGAAGCAGAATGCTTTATTTTCTTAGCCATTCAGATATAAGGGCGACGCTCTGCGTTGTTGAATTATAGGACCCTTACCTTGACAGCATGAATAAAGAAACATAGGCAAACAACCTTTGGGTTTTTCTCATATCATCCCAACACTGAGCTACTTCCTTTTAATTGTTTCATTGCTTTTTATCCCATAGAACAAGAACCTATTAAGATCTAATAACAAAACACTGGGTGGGAAGAAAAGCCTGAACAGTAGCTTTGAGGAGTTTACAGGATTGAACATCAGGACTGTCAGCAGGAACAGACAGCAGTGAGCAATTCTCCCGTATTGAGTCATAAAACCATCCGATTCCTGCTACCAGATGATAATGCGAGATGCTTCTCAGCTCCCGGATTCTCTTATACAAAGTGATATTCACTCGGCTGCTGTTCCTTCCTCATGGTTCACATAGAACAATTTGGGTGTCCAATTATGAAATCCGTATGTTGTGTACAGACGTATGCAAATTTGGACATTATTTAAAATGAAGTCTTAGAGGTACGTGATGCATACAAGAACAAACCCTAAGAAATAATGGGCATAAAATGGTTCATGTATGGATACAATTAAGAATAGATGTTCCCAACCTGGCAAGAATTATAATTATAGTATTTAAACTGTATTATTACCTTCTAAAATTATGTTTCAACTTGGGCAAAGCTAAAAGGCTATTATAAATAATAAGGCTACTATGCATTATAGGTCTTGGAAACTCACTTTGCAGGTCTACAAATTTCTATTGAAGTTAGTCACAACACCCTCCTATAGAAATGTATAGGTCCCATATTTTGTTCTTAGGTGCCATCCAATCTTCACCAAAACATAGATTTTTCTTCCCCATTTTATTTGTAACTCTTTCAAAAAAAAAAAAAACAACCCAAATTAGAATCGTGATTTTTCTCTATATATGACAAAG
The DNA here is from genome assembly GCA_004024765.1 of Zapus hudsonius. Classification (NCBI taxonomy): domain Eukaryota; kingdom Metazoa; phylum Chordata; class Mammalia; order Rodentia; family Dipodidae; genus Zapus; species Zapus hudsonius. The sequence continues at coordinate 17,227 of PVHP010014948.1, forward strand.
TCCAAAAGTTTTAAAGTAAACCCAAGATAGGTTTACTTACATACAAATCTCTCGTGCATAACCTCCAATAGTAAATTGCAAAGATAGGTAAAGGAAGCAAGGGTAAGAGGAGATGCTTTAATGCATAGGTTGTTTCTTTCCATTGAACTCAATAGTTTCATCTTAACTCAGGTATTTATGGAGTTTAAAGAGAACTTTTCCATGGAATTTACAGGGCCTGGAAGCTCTTCCCATAATCCTTGAATGGACCTAACACATAACCTTCATGTGGCTCCGAATTACATCCTTGTTTAACCAGCATCAGTGGCTTTTTTCTAGAATTGTCTATTTCTTGATACTCTGTATTCTTAGATACTATTGTTTGATTTTTAATTTATAACTGAAAATATACATTGGTCCAAAATCTTGTCAAGTAAGCATAAATTAATCAAAATATTAAAAGGGGGATAATAAAAGTCCCTTTTCATTACATTCAATCAAGTTTATTTTTTCCTGACAAGTAGGCTGTCATCATGTTGAAACAATAAACAACTCAGTTTACTAAACTTTATTTTTAAAAGGACTGTGGCTGGGATGATAGCTCACCCTGAGTTTACAAATTCAGTCTCCAGACACCATATATGAAACAGAAAAAAAAAAAGCATGTTGGGCTTCTGTAATACCAGCACACCGACAGCAAGAGGGGTGGTGATGGGAAACAGAAGAATTTTCTGGATGCTCAATTGCTTGAACATAGTCATGATAACAAGAATAAGGGAGGGAGGGAGGTAGGAAGAGAAAGAGAGAGAGAGAGAGAGAGAGAGAGAGAGAGAGAGAGAGAGAGAGAGAGAGAGAGAGAGAGAGAGAGAGAGAGAGAGAAAGAGAGAGAGAGAGAGAGAGAGAGACTCAACTGCTATATGGGGGTTCTGTATTTTTATTCCATATTCCCATCCTATGGGATGGCGCAATCTACATTCTGGGAGAGTCTTCCACTGGAGGTCAATCTCCGAAAATGCACACTCTCTCCCAGACATCCCCAGAAGTGTGCTGAGCTATTCTCTAAATGCTTCCATATCCAGGCATGTTGACAGCCAAGATTAACCATTAAGCTAATCATTCATTGGTGGATGTAAGTAATAGCTTAGTTAGTAGGACAATACCAAAAGTTACAAAATGTATAAAGTAATTAGCATTCATGAAAATTCGTATTATTTTATAAGTATATGGAGTTGGATCACTCTTGGCAAATTGTAGAATTATAGTTTTATGTCAAATAAATATCATTTTCACAAGTTTTCTGATAGCTTAGAGACATGATACTAGGTGTAAGTGGAAGTCATTTCTAAAGTGATATTTTCATAAAAGCTGAAAATTTTCTTTAAAATTTTCTCTTGAACTTAGGGATGTAGGTCAGTGGTACAACACCTACGTAGCATGACCAATGTCCTGGGTTCAATCCCAGCTCTCTGCCAAAAAGAAGAAAAGAATCCCACAAAACTTCTGTTCTTTTTCACAATATATAAACTTCAGTTGCTATTGAGGTAGCTTGTTTATAGTTTATGTGTCATTATTCATTTGCAAATTTTAATTATTTTACTTAGTATTTTTTAACTTAGAAAAAACAAAAAATAAAGTAAAAATAAAAACTTGGAAAACACAATTTGTGATCATGTGTACAGGTATGTTCAGTTCAATTAAGACTTAATTTAGGAAAAAAGTAGTATGGATGTTTTTTAAAGCTCCAAATTAAAAACTAGAAAGACAATTTAAAATTCTTATTCTGTACTTTTTACTTTTAAATTAATTTTTGTATTATTGAGAAACTTCTAAAGTAACAATTGGCACAAATACCGGTCATATGTTCAAAAAAGCCCACCATTGCGTGGGACTAGGAGAAGTTACCCATAATGATTTTAGGAAGAAAATTTTCCAAGAAACAAACAGGATGTCTAACAGCATATTGGACAAATGTCTAGTCTAACACTAAGAGCCACAGAAGTAAGGTCCTATAGAGGTACTGCAATGAAGCCAGAGATAATGAAATGAAAATGAAAAACAAAAAAAAATGACAAGGTGTGATAAAGAAAAATGACAATAGTAGAGAGAAGTAAACTGGTAAAAAAAATTGATAAAATGGGCAACAAAACATGATGTTTGTAAGTGTTTAAACAAAGTGCAGGATCACACATATGGTCCAGCACTTAACACTTCTCACTTGAAGCTGGGCATGGTGGAGCACATTTTTAGTCCGAGAACTCGGGAGGCAGAGGTAGGAGGAGGATCACCATGAGTTCAAGGCCACCCTGAGACTACATAGTGAATTCCAGGTCAGCCTGGGCTAGAGGGAGACCCTACCTGGAAAAAATAGAACAAAATAAAATAAGAGTTCTCACTTGCAAAGCCTGACAGCCTGGCTTCAATTCTCCAGCCCCCTAAATAAAACTGGATACTGGACAGGCACCCATTCATTTGTAATATCAAGAGATCCTGGTGTGCATTCCCCAGCCCCACCCCACAAGTGCAAATGAATAAAGTAAAACTTTAAAAAAATGCAGAGAAATTAGAGTCTTCCCATCTTTATTCAAGATATAAATTCCTTTTTTAAAAATGTGTAAAGCCTTCACAGTTAGCCAACACAACTGACTCTCCCTTGAGTTCCAAAACTCCTCTGCCACAGCATCTAACCAAACCGATGTGAACAAAGACAGTGTTACTCTCTCTCTTTCAACCTTGCCTGGAAGGCTGTTCCTTGCATTTAAGCATCTCTGCATGAAACCAGATTCACAACATCTGTTCTCATGTTGTTTCCCTTTGATTTTCATTTTCTTGCCTTTCTTTATTATTTCCTTTTCCCAATCATGCTTGTTGAAGAGCAAAAAGCTGGTTTATGCTGTCTTTATTCTATTGTCTATATTTGGGGTTAGTGGTCTACCCTGTTCCTCCAGGGTAGCTCTCTAATAGCAGTTTACAGGACTGTCATTTACCCTTGCTTACTACATTCAATTTCAGAATGTTAGTTTAGAACTTTTTTTCCCACCCTTGCATTAGCCACAGCAATCAGACAACAGTTAAAAGTGCCTATGCATATTATCTCAATAGTATCTGGGTGTTTAGTGTTTCCTGCCTGAGTTAAATATCAGCAAGTTTTGAAAGAAACCGATCACACAGAAAAATCTTTTTAATGTGAATAACTACAGGGGGTGAAAATATCTTAAACCAAATGATCAACAAAAGGCTTTTTACAGTGTATAGTAAGTAAATTCAAACACTCCACACATCATCCTATTTCTGCACATAATGGATGGTTAGAAAAATAAAAATGGACATTGTGATGGTTAAGTTTTGTTGTCAACTTGACCTATTTTATAATCCACAGTAATCTTGTGTGGGTCTCTAAGGTTGCTTATAGGAAGTATTAACTAAAGGGGGAGGTTGCTCCTCTAGAGAGAGCCCTTCCTCCTGGGTGGGTGACCCTCACAGTAGGGGGCAGGAAGCTTGAGGGGAAGGAAATTTCTCTCCCTTTTTCCTGCCTGTTTGCTGGTATGTAGGTATGTATATGTGGTGTTGATGATAGTCTCTCTCTCTCTCTCTCTCTCTCTCTCTCTCTCTCTCTCTCTCTCTCTCTCTCACTATGAAAGTGGGCTAGCCTCTTACACCATTATGAAACTTTGCATGGATCTATGACTTCAATAAACCCCTTCCTTCTATAAATGTGCCTGGTTTGGAGGTTCATCCCAGTGGAGTGTGGCTGACTATGACAGATATCAAAGAACTTGTTTATCACAGCTCAGTCATGAGATGACCAAAATTTCACTTCTTATCAAGGAATAACAAACCTACATCGGAATTCCTGGAACTTGGGTGCCTACCATTGTTTGGAAAACACCATGACATATGTCAGAATATGGAGAATAGTTAGGACATAGAGAATCATCGATGAATTATGCGGCCTTATTGTCAGAATTTTGGCTTAGAGTTTTGGCTTCGCTGCTAACTTTTTCTATAAGCCTGAATAAAGCCATCTCTCCAGCCCTGTCTTAAAGTTTTAATATAAGTATTTTCTAAACTACAAATGACTGGATATGTTTTAATTATAATTAATAGTAGTCCATGTGTTAGAAAAATTATGATAGTTAACATTAAGTAAATTTAATATCTGGGTGTCTAATTGCTGTTGTACTAATTATGTAACTATCTGGGCTGTAGTCCCTTTGATTTCAACCTTTTTTAAAAATTTTTATTGACAGCTCACATAATTGTAGACAATAAGCCATCATAATTCCCTCCTCACCCCATACCCTTCTCAATTAGTGTCTATTTTGTTTTGAAATCATCATCTTTTCCTCTCATTTTGAAGGACTTATGAAGGTAGTGTTGGGCATTGTAAATTAATGAACATCAAGGCCATTTTTTGTCTGGAAGTTTGCATTGGAAGCAGTCCTACCCTTCCTTTGGCTCTTACAATCTTCTCACCACCTCTTCCACAATAGACCTCAGCTTCTTAATGTCTGATGATCTTTTACTTTTATATTGACCTAAATGTCAGTGACTGGAATCCTCACATCTTTCCTCCTAGTTGTAATAACCCTCTTGGCTGTGTTGTTCATAGGCTGAAAAGGCAAATTGTCAATACTCGGTTTCTACACTAGAGGGAGTCATGAGCAGTAGAGCTTCCAGGGGCAAAAATAAATAAATAAATAAATAAATAAATAAATAAATAAATAAATAAACCAGAAGTGCTACCATTAGCACCATCTCTCCATAAAGGAAAGGGGAAGGATATTATTTAAGGGTAGGTAGTTTCAATTAAAAAATGCTGAGGACATATGGGAATGATCTTGAGGAAGATTTTCCAATGACCTGTATCCTCCTGACTTTCCATGAGGAATTGCAGTTGCATTAGACAAGAGTCATAAGACATTGAGACCATTGTGTATCTTGCCAAGTCATCACTTGATTTACTTATTTGAAATTATTTATTTATAATTTTTGAGAGAGAGCATATAGGCATATTCAGACCTCTAGTCACTGCAAATGAATGCCAGACTTATGTGCCATTTTGAGCATCTGGCTTTACATGGGTACTGAAGAATGAAACATGAGCCATTAGGCTTTGCAAGCAAGTGGCTTTAGCCATGGATCCACCTTAGCCCTGAATTCATCATCTGTAGATACTCATTGATTATCACAAAGAATGAAAATGGAATAGCAAACACTGAGATTTATGACCACTGACTGAAAAAATTTATGTCCGCTATTTATGTAGTATATTTATTTTGTAATGTGTTCTGGGTTTTCAATGCTCTGGGAAATCTTTCCAAACTCATGTAGTTTTAAGCATCAATTTCTTGCCCTTTAAACTGGTTACTGTATTATTAAAAAGCCCTTAAAGATATAATAAACTACTCTTCAGAACATGTATGCACAGAGCATTGTTCATTCATTATTAGATCTTTAATCTTCCAAAGAGCACAAAGAAATAATTACTGTTATTACTTTTCTTCTTATCAAAGAAAGAAAGGCAAACAGTAATTGAGAGATGTGTTCCCAGGTCAAACACTGATATTAAGTGGTACAAGGAGTGTAGAACCGAGGTATTGTGACTCAAAACCACTTGGTGTTGCTATTTGAGTATTATTATTTCAGAATGAAGTATAATACAGATAAAATTTTCATGATTAGCCAAATAATCAAAGTAGGTTATGCTAATGTATTGTGCTTTCTGAGATTTCAAAAGTGTTTTGAACAAAAATTTCTAATTTCTTTCCAAGAATTTTACATTTACAGAACTCATTAAATTGGCTGTGTTTTATTAAACAACAGTGCATTTTCCCTTTAGAATGCTCCTCTTAGAGTCATAAATGTCTATCATTTGACTTTCCAAGAATATCAAATACTAGCTCTCAGATTTATGGAACGGTGGAAAACACTCAATTACTTTCAACACAATGCTTTCTTTTAGGGGTACGTGTTCTAACTATACAAGGAATTTAAATAACACTGCTTCAAAGAAAGAAAACCAGAAAGGAAGATTTGAGTCAATTCATCACTTTTATTATGTACTCTCCACTCTACCCAAAACACATCTAAAAATTATATTTCATTGACATTTACTGCTACTGCCCCACTCTACTTTTAAAGAGGTCTACATATATATCAAGTGGAAGGCCAGCTTTTGTTGGAAACCACAGAAATACACTGGTGACAAGAATCAAAGACCCAAACACTGCTGCTTGCAGAGTACTAAACTATTTGAATATTCCTTTGTCCACCTTATTTTCTTCATTAGCTTTGGCTTTGAAACTAGGCATGCGCTAGTGAAGATAAAATATCATGTTTGCAACTTTCATGTACTTGAAAGGGTTTTCATTAATTATTTACACATTCATTCATAACGTTTTTCAAATGACAAATTACTTTTAAAAACCTTCATTTTCAAATATTTTTAATTATTGTAAATGATTACTATATGACTTTCAAATGTAAAATTAGGGTTTGCTCAACTTTTAACCTTTTTTATTTTTATTTTTTATCTTGTTTTCCTTTTTTTCAATCCTGGGGTTCAAAACTAGGGCATATGATGCTCTATGTGACAGGCAGTCACTCTACCACTGGGCGATAGATATGTTGCAGAAATACCCAGTGACAAAAGACAGAGCCGCTTTGGCAAGAGGAGAGTCAAGTTTTATTCTAAACCCAGGCCTGGGGGCCCCAAGCTCAGGAAAAAGGTCTTGGACCCCGCACCCCAGTTGACAAGGGGTTTTATAGTCAGTACAGAGTAGATATGTGACATTGCACATGCCAGTTACCATCTCCTAGCAGTTTACACATTTACAATAGGTTTCAGATATTCTCCCCAGGTATTCTCCGACCTTGTCTCTTCCTTATCTCACAGAACTTCAGGCCCTGACAGTTTCCCACTTCATGCAATGAGATTGGCCACCTGGCGGACAAACATCAGTAGGATGTTAACCATGAATGCAGGGGAGGGGGGCAGTGAGCTCACTTATACACATTTTGCTACAATAGATATATCTAGCTTCCCTTTGACTTCTCTTGATGTAAGCTGCATTGGGTTTTGGTCATGAAGTCAAAGCTCTACCCCAGAGTAGCGGGGCATTCAGACTGCTCTCGTTGACATTTGGAATCAGGAATAGACTGCATTGTAGACAAAGCTTTTCCTTTCTATCTTTCTGTCACTTTTTAAAGTCCCACCAAACTCCAGATTTCAATTACAATAAACCTATCAGAAGGATTGCAATGGGTGCTTCTGCCACAAAGGTCTTCCTGATATATCAATGTCCCTCACACTACCTGTTTTTTCTTTCAACAGTACTCTTACTGTAGTAAAAATAATCTAGCCAATTCAAGTTTGGCTTAAGGAAATACAAACTAAAATGTCAGTAGCTATCATTCTAGCATGTAATGAGCGCACTAAACATTTTAAAGGAACAGTGTGTAGTAACCCAGGTGAAAAAAATGAATGTATAACTCACAGGCTGGTGGAATAAAGGGATAATTTTCAGAGAGATTCCTAGTAACTCTTACCTATATAAACAGATCAAACCACACAAATCTCACTTTTTTTCACAGACTCTGAGCCCTAAATTTGAATATATATATTCTCAAAACCACTTTCTTATTTTTTAATGAAGGATACATGTTTTTTCTAAATAAAAGTACACAAATTTTGGTGTTATCTTATTCAGCCTAAATAATATCCTCATGAATCTGCTTCCACTGAGATTTTATAAGTTTATTCTAGATATCTCTTATGTATCAAGTAGTAACTTGCACCTAGAAACATGGCTAATGGCTACATTGGCAAATGAGTAATCCTTGACAAAAAAAAATGTAAATAATGAGAAGTTGTCAAATGGAGTTTTTTTTAGTTTGAGAATTTATCTCATTCCTAATATGATTACAAAATTCCCCCTCACTTCTTCATATCTTATATCCATTTTCTCAACAGAATTTTCTGATAAATATCATATTAAAATTGGCTAGAAATAAACTGAAATTAAATCTTCTCATCTCAGGAATTATCATGAAAATCTGGGAAGGAAAACACAAACACAATAAAATGTGTAGAAACCACACATACTGGCAATGTGTTCATGTGAGGTCTATTATCACACATGAGTGTGATCATGTGAGGTCTATTATCAAGCATGTTTTGTAATTCCACTTGTCAAGGCTCTAGTAGTTTCATATATCAAAGGTTGTGCTTTGTCAGTGTTGACACCATACCCAATGTGGTCACTGTCTTCAGCCCCATTCCTTAAAGAAATATTTACGTGTGAAACAGAGAAATAAATCTGAAGATTGAACATTGTTGTTCTGAAGCAATTATATATCTACATTCTAAAATATGCAAAGTCTAAGAATAAGATAATGAACATTCCAAATAAGAAAAGTACAATCTGGAACTTTCTCTTACTTTTGTACTAAAGTCTTTCTAGAGAACCTGGGCACTGCCATTTCGTCTATTGGGAACTTCCATGTTCCAGAACATTCTATATACTCCCGTTTCTCTCCCTCCTAACACGTTTTATATGACTTCTGTATACCAGGCTGCATGATGCTGTGCTGATTAATCCGTACTTTAAACAAGCGGCGAAACTACAGGTGAATACATTAGTCTTTTGAACAGACTTTGTAAGGTGAATGTGTTAAGTACACAATGCTGCAGAAATACAGCCAAGGAAGAATTTATAATCAACTACATACATCTAAGGCGAGTAATTGAGATTGAGAATACATATGTATGTATGTATGTGTGTGTGTGTGTGTGTGTGTGTTGGCCTTGGAGCAAATAAAAAAAATAATAATTACTTTCAAGTGAAGCCAACATGGCAGACCTGCCTGATCATCATGGAGTCCATTTATTCTTAGGTAATACCCTCTCCTCCCTCTAGTTCTAACACACTTACCCAAGTTCTGGTCTATGGATTCAAGTATATGCTAGCCTCTCCCAGATGTTAGGTCCTCATCCTATCACTCAAGGCTTCTTTGCCCTCATCCTCTCCAGGCAAGGTCTGCCTGATTCTTAGTCTCTGAGCTTAGACAATTCTACACATTGATAGACCCTCCCAGGCTTGGCCTTTTGCTGGTCTACACATTCCCTGCATTTTCTCTGCTGATTGACTCCCGTTGCATTGTAGAAAGTCATAATCCTATGAAGACCTTCTTGCAGACAGCTGCTCAGAGTCCCGCTTGTTGCTCTTTCTTGCTTCCACTTCACCAGTCTCCACATTCTAAAGTAGCACTACCTGTATCAGCAAGACACTCTGTTTTCTGAAACCCTGTGTCACCCTGCACGGAGATTTACAATAACCATGGCAGCCAAGAATTGCTGCTTCATACAGCATCAAAAAAAAAAAAAAAAAAAAAAAAAAAGCAAGGCTATTAAAGACACCAGATTTTAGTGGAGTACTGAGAGGTCTGAGAGTCAAGGTGAATGTTGAGTCCACAAAATTGAGATGTTCCTGAAGGCCCAGTCTCATGAATTCTTAGAGCTCTGCTTACTTTCTGCACACAGTTTCTGGACTTAAGCATATCCAGTTATCTTAGAATTTAACTCATATAAGGCAAAGGGAATGAAAAGGAACCATGTTTACTCAACCAACTTTGAGGTAGTAAAAGCATTTTTTTCGATTGTAGGCTGTGTGGCCATTAGCAAATATTTAGCATCTTCCAGTTCTCCATTATTCTTCTGTACTTTATTTATTTATTCACAAAGAGCAGAACTGCAGTATGTGTGTTAGAACTAGAGGGAGGAGACAGGTCCTGCCTGAAGATAAATGTACTCCATGAAGAGCAGGTAGCCAGGTCTACCATGTTGCCTTCACTTGAAAGTAATTACTTTTTGCCCATGGTTTGTTCCAAGGCCAACACTGTTTTTTTTTTTTTTGTAATCTGTGAATTCCAACTAATTTCATAGATACAAACAGTGTTTGTAAATTTAATAATATGTATTAATATGCCTGAAATATTATTTTCTTTCTTGATGCAGATTAGCAGATAATGGGTCCTTGGCTCTCACATAAGCTTTACTTATTTAATAAGAGCTGATATTTTTTAAAAATAAAAAAATGATTAAATCTAACATAAATTCAGATGTTTTTAAGTACTATTCAGGTTGAATGTAGAACTGTTAAATGTATTCCTTTCATTTTACTCTTGTGTTTTTGATTTTGTTTTTCTTTCTTGTACATCAAACTCTAATATCTAGCAATAGATTAAATTTGTTTTATTACTATATTATTTTATAATTCAAATATAATAGCTAGGAAGTGATAATTACATCAGTGTTTTACATTTATATATACTTCAAAATTTTATTGCAAATATTTGTAAGACTATTAGATAATTACAATACTATTTCTTGAGACATAGTTCTGAGGACAAAGTTTCTAACCAAAGAACCCAAATTCTATAGGACAGGTAAAACAACAACAACAGCAAAAAGTAATCAGAGGGTATTTATGTATATGTACTATACTTTCAAATTGTAATATATACATTTAAGAAAATAAAATAGGTAAATAATAAGATGATGGAGGTGTAATTTTCTGAGGTGTAACTTTTGATGGGGGATAACTTTAGATTCATTCTCAATAATAGATTTTTACTTTGTTGAAGGTGTTTTCCCAAGAGATGATCATAGAAAGAAAAGAACGAGACAAAATTGTATAAAAGATGACCTGCTGAGTCGCTCAATGATCCTCAGGGGAGCTCTGGAACCTGCAAGAGTCTCCAACACTGAGATAAAGCAATTGCATATAACTGCAGGCACTGACTGTGACCACTGCATGGAACGCAGCATAATTTTAGATGGAGGAATGCCCAATAGTGAGACCATGCATCTAAGTAGAAAATTAAAGTTGGTGTGGTGGTGCACGCCTTTAATCCCAGCACTCAGGAAGCAGAGGTAGGAGGATCACCGTGAGTTCGAGGCCAACCTGAGACTACAGAGTGAATTCCAGTTCAGCCTGGGCTAGAGTGAGACCCTACCTTGAAAAACCAAAAAAAAAAAAAAATTAATTATAGTGATAATTATGAAATTCCCCATAAGATGAGAAATAAAAAATACAGGATGAAAAACATGCACTGGATGTTCTAATATGAAAAATGCCAAATTGGCTAAAAGGATTTCATAGATGTGAGATTAAGAAGACAGTAAACTGTAGTGAGAAAATCAAATCTTAAATTTGAGGTTTTAGAGTACACTGAGGTAGTAAGGAGCCACGCGAAGGAAATGGTCAAAAATGAAGAAGCCAGTAGATGGAGGAAAATCAATAACTCTGAGTCACACAGAAATAAAACTAAAGCATAATGGAAAGTAAATGTTAACCAGCATATATATTTTTTTTATTATCCATGGGCCATTAGTTGGTAGAACTTTAAAAAATACATTAGCAAATTGTTTAGGAAATATTTAAGTGAAAGAAAGTTAATAAAATGTGATTTTAAGATTTTTGAAGGGATGAATCCCTTAATATACATTTTAAATATCTAAAACACAAATAGGGCATATTGAGTTTCCCAAATGCTGCACTGATTTCATGATGACACTAGTAATGCAGAACTTTATGAAGACACTGGCTGATCATCAACACGGTAAAAAACACATGGTGAGACTATCACAAAACTGATGAGTACTGTGGGACACACGCACATAGAGACACACACACATATACACACAGACACACAACATACACCCACAGACACACACACAAATATACACACAGACACACAACATACACACAGACACACACACAGACACACACACATATACACACAAACACACACACAAACATACACACACATACACACATGCGCACACGAGCTCACACAGGCTCATATATTTATGCCAATTCTTGAGATTTGCAGATGAGCCCCCAGTTCCCATTCTTGCAGCTAATGTGTGGTCCGAAGACAAGCTTCATCTGCATTATGTGAGAAGTATTTCAAACCCAACCTGGGGGGTGGGGGAAATCCACATTTTCACAATATTTCAGGTCATATGTCTTTTGTCAAGGTCATATGTCTTTATATTTGAAAAGCCCTGCTCTAAATTGGTCACATAGTTAATTCCATACTCAGTAAAAACAGCAAAACAAAATCTGGCCAACAATGCTAGCTAACTACTGTGATTTCACACATGGGTCTTGATTTTTCCAAAAAATTTAACCAGGACTCAAATTGGCCTTAAAAATAGATAGCAGTTAACTCTTCATATTTCCCTTGGCCACCACACAAATGAAGGTAAGGTGGAATTAACTCTAAATTTTTTGATTGCAGTAAGCAACAGAATTTGGAAAGGAAGACACATATTTTAATTCTAATGCATGATTTACAAAGGCATAAAACATCATCTCAGAATATATATATATATATATATGTGTGTGTGTGTGTGTGTGTGTGTGTGTGTGTCCGTGTGTGTGTATGTGTGTGTTTGTGTGTGTGTCCCTTCCTGAGTGTCCCATACAGAGAGTGTGTATTCCTAACAGTAGAGAGAACACAAGGTCTTTCTCTCAAGAGATTTATATCACATTGCAGTTTCTCATGTCCAGAAAGCCTCAATCAGCAATAAACATCACTTCACCTGCCAGAGAATGAATTTCAAAATGTGAAATAGGGATATATAAAAAGAATAAATAAATATATTCTCTATGTATTAAATCTCCTCAGCGATGTCCTGCTGTGCGTGCTACAATCCATCCAGCCTTTCTATGCTTAAAGCTTGAGCTCTTTAGTAGAAGAAGAAAAAAAAAACTAGTTAATATTTTGGTTTTCCTAAATTTGATCCATTTTGTGTTGTGTTTGTGAAACAAAGGAATTCTTCACCGATTTGCATATTAATTATGTTCAAAATAAATGTTCTGCTTTTAGTTTCAAATGCTAGGTTTAAATTCATAATAACTTCATGGTAAATATGAGGTGGAGATGAGAAAACATGAGTTCAGTCACAAAGCTGAAATGTACCCTGCTGCTTCTAATTCTTTATAGATGTAAGTTAGGCATGGATTGTATTTCTTTTTTTAATGGAAATACATAGATTTTCTTTTCTTGAGCCCTGACTTCGTGCAGTCTATAAAGCCTTCAATGGTAACTTTTCACAGCGGATCTTTAGAAGTCAATATAATGCATAGATGCTCTGCACTTTAGAGTCCTCAAATTTTATACCAAAATAATTAATGCTTCTTAGTGTTAATCAGTGACTTTTGAAAGTGCTCTATTTTCAGTGTCATCCACACATTCCTTAAAATAATATTGAGAAGAACCCTTGACAGCAGGACTGGAAAGGCTAACATAGATGGAAGTACCGATTTTGATAACATCTTGGGGTCCACAGAGAGACCATGTCTCCAAAAGTTCAAAAACAAATTAAAGTAAAATGAAAACACCACTTAAAGATAATTACTTTTATTGCCCCATTAATTCTTGATAAAAGAAATAGGCCCAGTTTCTTAAGGATGAATTGTTGGGTTAATTTTCTATCACTTAATATTTTTTCCCTAAGATCTCTGTAAATTCCTTATATATTTTTATGAGTCAAGTATATATGATCCTCAATTACAAGCTCAGACAGTTTCTAACAAAAAATATTAATAGTCTCTCTCATGTAGACCCATTTGATAATATTACAGTTATTCTTTTTTCTCTCCCCTCAAAATCTAGAATCTTAACCTGGGTGTGGTGGCACACACCTTTAATCCCAGCACTCAGGAGGAAGTGGTAGCAGAATCATAGTGAATTTCAGGTCAGACTGGTCTAGAGTGAGATCCTACCTCAAAAATCTCCCCTCCCCTAAAAATAAAATCTAGAATCTCAAGTGACTCCTTTCACTGATATTAAGAGATGTTCTGGAGAAATTGTGGTTATTTCTCGTCATTACATATTTCTCTTATTTTCTCATATTTCTCAAGTTACTCAATCTAGTCACAATACTGTTGTTTCAGTTTCAAAGAGACAAATTCTTTTTACAGTTTTCTTGATTAGAAATCCCTTGGGAAAGTGATAATGTACACTCAGTGGCCCCCTGTGGGTTTTCATACCAATCTGCCCTGACCCCACTTAGGGCTGGAACTGTCCTTCATTTTGGCACTATCTGAATTATTTGAACTGATACAGCATATACTCAATAAATATCTGTTGATTGGGCAAATGAATATTAGCAACACTTATAATTTTCTCATAGAACTTGAGGGAATATAACCACTTTTCTATTGGCAATTTGGAAGTTTGAAAGGAGTTAGTATATTTCAATTCCTGCAACTACAATTATAGCAATAATATTTTTACAAATATCTTAAAATTTTCTTGGTGACTCACAGCAGATAAATCTATATAATTCTTAGTACTGTGACTTTTATCTTATCTAATTATTCTTGAATAAGGTGTGTCTGACCATTTGCTAGAAATTCATGTCAAAGAATGTGTTCTGATTAAAGCTCAACCTTAAATAATTCTTGCTAAATAAACCATAGGTATTGAAATCTCAACAAGAATTAATCTATAGCAATGTTGCAAAAATAAGAAGTACTGGGTCACATTTCATGTGGGTTCTTTAAACGCATACCAATGTTTATAATGAATCGTTTTATTGAGAATATTAATACATGAGCACTTTGCAATGATCATTATCCACTTCAGTGACCCCCCCACCCCGTGGCCTCCCCTCCTATACCCCTTTCCACAAAATTCCCTCCTCTTTCCATGTCAAAATTTTTGGGGTTCGATATTTTGCAGGTATGTCTGAAGCGTCTGAAAGTAAACCCTGCGGTTTTCCCTCCATCTTGGAGGGTGAGATAGAGGTGTCTTTTTTGTGGTCAGCTTTCAACAACAATCTTCACAATGAAAGCAAAGCATTGCATTCGTGGTCATCGTGACACTTGCCAAATTCATTAAAGCTTGAATGCCTAATTTAGAGTAATATATGGTGATTACTACTACTAGTAACAACTTGGATTTGAGAGAGAGAGAGAGAGAGAGAGAGAGAGAGAGAGAGAGAGAGAGAGAGAGAATGGGCACACCAGGGCCTCCAGCCTCTGCAAATTAATTCACATGCATGTGCCACGTTGTGCATCTGTCTTTACATGGGCACTGGGGAATTGAACCCAGGTCTTTAGGCTTTGCAGCCAAAGCATATTAACCACTGAGTCAACTCTCAAGCCCTTTATACTCTTTTTAAAAATGTATTCATTTGCAAGCAGATATATATATATATATATATATATATATATATATATATATATATATTCTAACCACTGCAAATGAACTCCAGATGCAAGTGTCAGTGTGCATCTGGCTTTACATAATTTAAGTTTAAAATGTATAGTGAAAGCATAACAGCTGACTTTAACAGGATTTTATATTATCCTTGAAACAGACCTGAAAAGGTAAGTACACTATAAGTGCTGCAGAATGTTTGCTAATATTTATTTCAAACTTGTTTTGTTACTCTAAGTAGATTCACTTATAGAATTTTTTTTAAATGCAATGCTTTTACTAAGATTTTATTCTTTTTGTTTTTTGAGGTAGCATCTCACTTGTATTATCCAAGGCAAGGTTAGATTGAAATATAAAGCATAAGCGGACATTATTACAGATAATAGGAGGAAAGAAAGGCCACACATTCAAATTTAGCAAAGGAAAATTGATAAAGTTGTATCATCAATTAATTTAATTAGTCTCTAACAAAAATGGAATTTTAATACAGGGTTTCCAGATACTGTCATGTAATTTCACAATTGCATAAGTAAGAATTCCTCCAACACAGGCATTTTTGCGAATCACATAACAGAAATCCTATGAACAGCAACTTAATCTTTGTGTCTCTGATTGAAAAATTATTTTTTGTTCATCCTTTTGCAGACAAGTAAAAGCTTAAAATAATTAACTTTCAGGTGGAGGGCAATCTAACTTATTTCAAGAACAGAATGATGGTTTTGAATTTGCCAAATTATAAATTAAGCTAGAGTCTGGTATTGGAAGATCATTGTTTTTTGAAGTGTCATGATTTAAACCTAGGACCCTGTACCAATTAAGGCTCAATCATTAACCTATATTCTTAGCCCAGTAGATCTTGGACAATACAAAAATATAACACAGAGGATTAAATTTGTCTCTGCAATCTAAAATAGAACTATTTTTAAAAATAGTTATTTCATACATTTTGTCCATTATCATTTACCTAAATTAGTATAAGACTAAAAGAGTAGAATGTTAATAAAACATTATTTGGATTTTTCATTCTTTCTTACTAATTTTTTCTGAAGATTCCACTTTTTCTATATAAAACCCATATAAAAGAGTCTCAACTAATATAACTATAAATGCAATTTGTAGCCATAATATGCATTAAGGTTTAATTTGTGTAATATATAATGAAATAAAACTTATTTGCTTATACTAAAGCACATTTTAACATCATTTTCCTGAAAAGGTGCAACTAATACATATAAACATACATACATACATATATTTATTTATTTATAATATATATATATGATATTTTACTTCTCCCCTTTTCCTCAGTAAACTATGAGTGACAACTAAAATTAAACAGTAATGTCATTTTGATATACTCCAAATTAATTTGCTTTTATAATCCTTAGATCTGGCAGAAGATAACAGTAAAAAAATTAACTCAGATAATCTCATTTGTACCTTTCTTTTTACAAGTTTAATATTTCACTTTTTTAGTTTTACATGTTAGTATTAGAAATTTTACATTTTTGAAATTCAGAGAAAAATGCTAATTTGAGCAAAACTCTTAGTGCCTAATTTAGATGCTATTGACAGTATTTATTATGCAACAATAAAATTTAAAATCCTAGAAAACACATACTTGAACTGTTTAACAAGTTAAAGAAGAGAGGAATGAGTTTAGTAGAGACTAAAGGTTTGGGATGGGCCACCATCAACATAGACTGAATATATTCATATTTGAAATAGTTCAGTGAAGGCAGCATTGTATATTTTTTTGTTTATTTTAACTGTAGACTGGAATGGAAATCTACAGTGAGTACTAAACCATAAAGAAGCAAGAAGGCTACATGAAGAGATCAATATACTGAATAATATAGACATTGTGGTATGGTGAAAATTCTATGAAATGAATTGGCATTTTATTTCCCAGTTGTTTCATTTTTGATATTTCAATAACTGAAATTAAAAGTTCTTTTCTTTCAATTATGGTTTTAAGTTAATGAATAATATTAAGTAAAAAATTCAAATGAATACCTTGGAAAGCTTTTTCAGTTCCAGGAAAAGCTGTGATTTTTTTTTTGTTCTTATAAATTACAACCTTCAGCCAGAGGCAGTGGCTATTGCATTACCAAGAGGCACTCATCCAGAAAAAAAAAAAAAAAAAAAAAAAAAACTAGATTCCAGAAAACACCTCCACTAAAATCATCTAATGACTCACATACCAACAATATATCTTTTCACAATAACCAATACTGAAAAACAGTAATCTGCTACTTTGGTATTAATAATGCATACAACATGTCTTTTGATCCACATCTCCATGAAAATGGACATAACATGAATCAAAAAATGACACGGGGAATACTAACACCTCTAGCTTCATGATTTTCCTTCGTGAATGAAAAATGGAATTGGCTTTATAATAAGATTTCCTACTGTGGAATAAAATTAAGTTATCACATTCTCAGCTATAGGTCTTAGTCTAAGTTCACACTCTTTTTAAATAAGTAATTGTTGTAATAAAGGGTTTTCTTTGAAAAACTGCCATCAAAATGTGCTGACCACCAAAATGTGAAGCCTTGTAATGAGTCCTATGTTCCATTCTGCAGTTCACAGAATAAAAAAAGCAACTGGGCACCCCAGGTTGCCCAGGTAATTATATAGGAGATGACAGACTTCTTTAAAAGGAAAAAAATGTCTTTAGAAACTCATGAAATATACGTTTCCTTTATTTTATATTTTGTAGTTATGTTTAATGTACCTCCTAGAAGTCTGTTGGTATTATTTACAAGAAAAAAAACATGGTGTATGCAGTAATGACATAAATACAGCTATAATTTTAATTGGTACAACTTGATGTTTTGAGTCATTTACAAGCAAGAAGGTGTCCCACCTCGCCATATTTGATTGTTACCAGACCACTGTACAGAAAAGTAGGAATGTAAAAGTAGAAATGTAAAAGTAGGTTTTACATTTCAGCCTTTCAAAAGTAAAATCATACATTTTCGTTTTCCAGAGAATGAGTGGATAAGGTTAATATCACACACATCATAGGATGGAGCTCAACTTCATCTCACAACAGTTAGGAATGCAGTCTTCAGAAAACTCTTGCTCTGTTTAGATAGCCATGAAAGGAATCAACAGCAAGACAGAAACCAGTGTCAGGCATCAGGATCCTCAGAAATGATACTGAATACACTGGCTCATTTCCTCACAAACTAATGAAGTTACTTCACTCAAAATTAATCATAACTTGTTTTGTAAATAAATGTTTCTGAAACCGACTTGTAAAGGTTTCTGATTAACCCAATTACTTCAACTATAACTGTCCCCATCTTGCAAGACTAGCTTTGTAGAAATTAAAGGATAACAAGGTGAGAAATATTTCTTCTATGTTTTACATTTAGAAGCAATTATGTAGATATAGCCTCAAAATGGCTTTATTTTTTTATTTATCTATTAATTAATTAATTAATTTGGAGAGAGAGAGAGAGAGAGAGAGAGAGAGAGAGAGAGAGAGAGAGAGAGAGAGAGAGAGAATGGGAATAGCAGGGTCTCCAGCCACTGCAAACTCCAGATACATGCACCACTGCACCACTTTGTGCATCTGGCTTTCTGAGGGCACTAGGGAATCAAATCCAGGTCTTAGCAGGCAAGCTCCTCAATCATCCTCCAAATGAAAACCTCTCTTCCTAGATGAAGGAGGAAGAGTCATTGAAGTCAAGAATAAACTCAGGATGTAAATGACACAAGGCTTAAGAAGCTCATGGAATTTACAAGAATCAGGAAGTGTATGAAACTTAGGAAAATCAGAAAGAAAGCTGGTGAAACAAGAATCTGGAAGTGACAAGATTCACAGAAAACTCAAGTCAATGGAGTTGACTAGAAGTTGCCCAAGTTTGTAGCCACCTGTAGGCAGGAAAGGCCCAAATAAGTGATGTTCAAGACCATGTCATACGATTGTCTAGATGATTCTCTTTATTATATTTTGGTAAAATGGATAGATTTTTAATATCCTATATTTACATATGATCCACCATTATCTTTTGTGACTTTTAGTTTATAAATTGCCTGTGATATTTTTTTTACCTCATGCATGTAATAGAATTGTAATGATAATCTCATTAGTGGTTGGGACAGGCTTCTGTTCTCCATCTCCACCATCTTCTATTATTATTATTATTATTATTATTATTATTATTATCTTCTATTATTAATTTTGCCTATTTAGTCATAAGCATATAGATCATCATTCACCTGACAATGATGCTGTGATGGTTTGAGTGTGAAATGTCCAACAAGGCCTGGGATGTGCTTGTGGTCAATCCTCATAGTTGGTCCCCAGCTGGTGGCACCTTTGGGAGGTGGAGTCTTGCAGGAGGAACTGTGTCACTAGGGCAGGTCTTGAGGATTGTTTGTCCAACCCACTGGGTGTTCAGACCCTCTTCCTGTTCCCTCCCTATTCCTTTCTAGTTTCATAGACTATTACCTCTACTCATTCATATTAAAAGTTAAGACTCACTCATACCCATGTCTACATCCATGTCTATTTCTTCATTATTGTCTACACCAAAGAAATGGAACCAGCCAAGATGTTAATCAACAGATGACTGGGTAATGAAAATGTAACATACATGTATTTTTCACTATTTTAAAATAATAAAAATCACATATTATTTTCAGAAATTAATGATAAGAAAAATGATTTTTTTCATCTAAAAATCAATGCATTTATTACTCATCAAGTACATTTCTTCCTATTGGGCTTATATAATTATTTTAAACATTTTATATTTTAATTATCACATAATAACTTTACATGCATTTGGAGTATGGCGTGTATCCCAACAGATGTATATACTGTGTATGGCTCAGATCAGAAGTCAGCATTTCATTGACACAAACATTCCTTAATATTTAGAGCCTTCATGCTCCTCTGTTCCAATGCTTTATTAAATGCACAATTTTTCACTGTAATCTTCAGTCACCCTACTCCACTGTCAAACACTAGAAATACACAAATACAAAATAAAAATGATGACTAGAAATGGAGTATGTAAATTATATGGTATATCTCATTTTAGTTTTGACAATGTACCCATGTATCAATTTCTGACATTTTGTACTGAAAATATATACAATTTATATTTGTCTAGCCTTAGTAAAGCTAGAAAAAAAAACAGTACAAATCAACCACACTTAAATCTTTTTGGATATTTTACAATAGTTTTAAATACCTAATTTGCATTTCAAGTTACAAATTCATCATAGTTTAGCATTCTTGTACTTATAGATACATAAAATATTTTCATATTTTAAATAATAAAATAATGAACATTTTTTTTCCATCAAAATAAGCAAGCATCCAGGAATGGTGGTATACAGATTTAATCTCAGCACTTGAGAGGCTGAGGTTAGAGGATCACCTGAGAATCCAAGGCCAGCCTGGACTAATGTGAGACTCTGCATCTAAAAAAAAATAAATAAGCGATCATATAAAATCATAAAAACAATAGTATGGGATCCGGTGCATCTTGCCCTAAATCCCCATTTCCAATCAAAGGTTCCCCCTCACTGAGTGGAATATTTGGCCGAATTTAATGGCTGTTGATTGACTCCCCCAGGCCCAGGCTCCTTCATTGCACAATTGCTCCTTTCTTGGTTTGCTGTTCTCTCGCAGTAGGAACTGTATCCAGCCTATTCATGGTCGCAGACTATGTTTCATGCCA
>PVHP010014949.1:0-38077 GCA_004024765.1 Zapus hudsonius
CTGCACCAAAGCCTTTCATTAATCTTCACTACATAGTTTCTTCCCTTAAATCTTTATAACCTGAATTTTCCATGTGCACAAACCTATAAATGAAGAATTTAAAAATGTTCATGTAACAAATGTGTATCCTTTTCAGTGTTTTAATCCTTGGGTTGTAAGCATCATTCTAGGAGCTCTGGGTGTAGCTCAGTGGCAGAAAACGTGCCTAGCTGAGACTCCAGCACTTCAAAGTCATCATCATCATTGTGAAATAAACAGCATTCTAGACGACAAGAGCCAGAGCAAAATAATTCTCCTTAGGAAAAGCAGCATATGGCCTTGGACTATGTAAAATATGGGCTCTCTTGATAAACTAGAACTAGATACTGATTACATTTAAAATAATTATAATGCCCTGGGGGGAGGGGCACTAAGTACTGTAGATATAGCTAACACCCAAAGCAAACAGACAAACATCAAGACCTCTATCACCTTTCTGGTTGAAACTAAATTGCTGGATAAAACATGTTTTGAATATGGTTTTAATCACATTGCCAGCTTTCATGTAAAAAAAGTATTTTAAAGCCCTCAAACACATATAAAGTCACAATAAAATAGATCAAATGAGTGACATAAAGCAGGGTTATGGAAATGGGAAGAACCACAGAGGTGGAGAACAGGTGCCTTTGTTATGAGTGATATTTATCTTAGAAGAAACCATTATACTGAAAACAATGATTATTTAAGGAAGGAATTCTTGCTTCTAAAGCTGATGATAAAAGGATAAAAATGCTCATATCAGAAATGTTCTATTTTGTGACTAGACGGATTGCTCAGCAGTTAAAGGCACTTGCTTGCAAAGCATGATGGTCCAGGTTCAATCCTCCAGTACCCACATAAAGCCAGATGCACAAAGTGGCCCATTTGTCTGGAATTCATTTGCAGTAGCAAGAGGCCTTGGTGTGCCTATTCTCGCTCTCTCTCTCTCTCTCTCCTTGCAAATAAATAAAGAAAAGATTAAAAATGAATAAACCATAATTTAAAGAAAGAAATGTTCTATTTTAAAACATGTTTAGACAGAGCATTTCAATGAGAAATACTGCCTGAAATGTGTAGAACAGAAAAGAATAAAAACTAACGCATCATATACCTAACGTAAGAAAACAGACACAGGTGGACTGCGGAGATGGCTGGGAGGGTAAAGTGCTTCCTGCACAAACATGAAGGCTTGAGTTCAGATCCTCAGTGCCCACAAAAAATGTCAGCCATAGAGGCACATATATGAATTCCAGAACTGGGGAGGCAGAGACAGGAAAACCCTTAGAGTTCACTGGATAGCTAATCTAGGTGAATCAGTGAGTTGTACCTAGAGACACTTTTGTTCAGGTGTACCAGGAGACATGGTCACGGTTTGAATATGATCTAATCACTGGCTTGTATCTTTCATGGACGCTTAACATGATGGCATTATTGGGAGGTGGCAAACAGTCTGAGTGGGGTAGCTGGAGGAATGCCCTGCGAAGATGTATCTTGACCCCTGCCCTGTCTGTCCTCTTTCCCTCTCTGCTTCCTTTTCACCATCAGCTAAGCCCATTGGCTGCCCCGCACAGTATTTGCTAAGCAAGATGTTCAACTCTGCCCTACACTAGAGTAAGACTGATAAAATTATGAGCCAAGCTAGGCGTGGTGGCACACGCCTTTGATCCCAGCACTCTAGAGGCTGAGGCAGGAGGATTGCCATGAGTTCGAGGCCACCCTGAGACTATATAGTGAATTCCAGGTCAGCCTGGGCTAGAGCAAGTCCCTACCTCAAAAACAAAACAAAACAAAGACAATAAATAGCTTGAAGCATTTTAATACTACAGTAGAATACTATACGAGTGAATATACAAAGGGTAGCAATGAAACTATAGCTACTTATATTTAGGTTAATCTTAATATAATTGTGAGTGAAAATGAAGTTTATAATAATACTAATTTTTAGCTGTTTTTTCATACTGGATGGAACCTGGGACCTTGTCCATAGTAGGTAAGTAAGTACTCAACCACTGAATTACACCCTTTTAAAACTTTTTATTAGAGAGAATTTCAAACATATGTAAAAACAAAGGATTGCCAATTCATGGCCAAATTTTATTTTATCTGTAACTCTACTACTTCCTCTCTTCTTCACAGTTACGATGAAGAAAATCCCAGATGTCATAATTTCAGCCATGAGCACTGCAGCATTTATCTTTAAAAGATAAAGCTTTGTTATACATACCAAATAAATACTATTCCATATCATTAAAAATCCAGTACATAGTCAAATGACTCCATATTCATGGTATATGAATATATAAATATGTAACAAAAATATAAAGAAAACTACACAATCATTAAAAGTTTTAAAAACAATTAATACTAAATTCAGAACTGTGGGTCATGGTGGAAGGAAGAAAGGTTTATCACAAAAGGAACAAATAAGGCGTTTCCAAGGTGGGGGCAACATTTCTTAATCTGGGGATCTGATATCTAGGTGTTTGCTATTACTCTTTTTTAAGTATTTATCTGTTTGTTTCTTTGCATGGTGTGGGGAGGAGGACATGCCACAGGGCCTCTTGTCAGACACTTACTTGGACCACATTTTGCATTCATTTTGGGAATTAAATCCAGGCCAGCAGGCTTTGCAAGCAAATGCCTCTAACCACTGGGCAATCTTCCCAGCCTATACTATTATTCTTTTGATTTTTATAAACTATAAGTCATTTTTCTGTACCTATCTGGATGTATGTTTCAGAGGGGAGGCTCAAATACATACACTTACATGTACACACATGCACCCGAGTGCACACACTCACATGCACACAGCTGCTAACTGGGCACAAAGTAAAGGGAAAGCAAGGTACACTAATGAGTGGTGAGTAAGCAGGAAGGGGAGACTCACTGGGCTTGGGCCCCTTGCTCACTCGCATCGAGGCTGAGGCTAAACCTGAGATTCCAACATTAAGGCTGAGGTTTTGCAGCTGAAGTCTGCTACAACCTTCACTGTGGACAAGAAGGGCACATTTTGCTCAAAACCTTCCCCTGAACCATTCCTCAACATATGACATAGATTACCAAAACTAATCAGGCAAAAGGGCTTGTTGCAGGAGCCACAATTAGTTTCCACAAAACACAAGCACACTGTATGTGTTCACAGTCACGATGCTGTTTTTCTGGACCTTAACGGTCTCCATCTGAAGCTGCTCTCTGGTCACTGTGGTCCACTGAAATTATCTTCATGAGAGAAAAAAATATATATAGTTAATTAGCTTAATGAATTTCCATTCGTAGAGTAGAGTTGTCATTCTCTCTTAGGTCCTACTACGGTTCCTTCAATGCATGGGAAGTCTCCAGAGCAAGTGTTCTATCACCTACTCGGGAATCTACTTTGTGAGGAACCTGAAAGCAAATCACCATTCCTAAAATCAGACGACCTCGACTCTAGTCCCAAACAGGTAATTGTGCAGTTACATTATATACCTGCCACGAAGCCTCCCAACATCATATGAAAGACTGAGTTGGACACAAAAGATTTCGCAAGTCCCTCCCAGTCATAAAGATTTAGTTCCCAATTTAAAGTGTTGCCATTTTCCACTCCAGGTTCTATGGAACCAATAAGCAGCTTCCATACTGGGAACATCAGCCTCTCCTTTCCCTGTTAAAATCCACAGCATGATCCAGAGTCATGTCAAATTAAATTGGCATTTCCTGAAGTTCCCTCTGCTACTGAAATGCACTTTGTCTATTTCAGAGCAATCAAGAAAAGAGGTTTCCACACCACTTCTTTACACTCTGCATAGAGAGGACTTTGAGGGTTAGGAAACACTGTAAGCAACAGCAGTCCATCCTCAGCACCAACAGCAGGTGCTACTTAAGACCAACATGGCCTCTTGTCCACCAGTTCCACATGAAATGTGGCTTTGAGTCTTTAGTTTTTCATCCATTCTGCTGCAGATTATAGAAATTACCTAGGTCACTCACTCACATAATCCCCAAAGCTTCTGGAAGCCAATTCAATCTCCTCCATTGCTCACTTTTTATCTGAGATCATAACAAGCAGCCATCAACTGGTTTGAGTTTCCTTCACTTTCCCACCAGCTTGTTTTCTAATGCCCACAAATTAAGACATTTATTTCTCGTGATTCCTTGATGCCTTCCTTCCTCCCCCCTCCCTCCCTCCTTCCCTTCCTCCCTTCCTTATTTTTTGAACATGGTACCTCACTATATAACTCAGGCTAGCCTTGAACTTGCAATCTTCCTGTCTCAGTCTCTCTAGTGCTATGTCATGATTGTTTGGGATTCTGAGTAATATGTATGAAATGGTCAGTCTCTCTACTCCAAGTTAACAAACACATTCCTTTTAAATTGTGGTTTGTATCCTTTTGTCTCTGACTAAACCTATCCACTATTGAAATATTTATAACAACTTTCTTGATCTTATAATTCTCTGCTATATTTATCTGACATATATATGACCATATATATATATATATATATATATATATATATATATATATATATATATATATATATATCTTTACTGCATTACAATTTTATTTCCCCAAAACCCAACTGACTCATATAGGAAAAAATTGAAAACAATCATGAATCCCTCCAAAACAAGACAGCCAAGAAAAAAAAAAAAGAGTGAAAAGCTTGAACATTTCATGAAGCAATTAATATGAGTTGACATGACATCTTCTATTAAACTAATAGACCATTTGGACTAAGAAAAATCTGAATTCCTCATAGATAAGAAAACCACACCCAGAGGGAAGCAAAGTGACTGGTCCAGCACGCAGCACACTGGACTCATTTCTAAAATCATATTTTCACCAAGGATTGAGGAAACCTCTGGAAGTCCGGTTCCCAAAACCTCTGCAGGAGAGACAATCTCTTATCTGGAGTCATTCAGTTGGGCCAAAATACCACCTCAGGAATTCGAGATAAATACAATTGTAATCAGGGAAATAAGAGATTGGAGGGGTGGAGACAGAAAACAATACTCCAGAGTATTAGGTCTAAGTTTAAAGGTGAAAAGAGAATTACATATAGTCAAAATGACTTCTGGAATCATCCATATCCCTAGGCCACCTGGAGTCCACCATGTGTGGCAGACTTCACCTATGTGATAAGCCAGGTTTTCCTTCAGCCATGGAACAGAGCAGTTTCTTTTGTTTGGCACAGCATGGAGTGGCTGGCTAGAATTTGAAGAGCAGGTTATTTGAAAAACTCAAATCCTTGAATTCTGGACTGGTGCTCTGCAAGGCTAAGTGCTCACCCTTTCAAGAGACAGGAAATGAAATGGGAAATCTGAGTCTTGTCTCCCATCTCTCCTTCCTAGGGGGCCTACTCAGTGCACAGGGCAGCTGGCTTCCTGAACTAATGCCAACCCTCCCCCCCCAACCTCTGGTTCTGCCTAGAAGCATAGGTGAATTGGTACCATGTGCTGTGATCCAACTTCACTTAATTACCCAACTCCCGTGTTTGCATATGAATGTCATGATCCAGGCTCCACACAGAGTTGCGCAAACCTTCCAGGACAGAGCTTCTGGCCACAGGGCAGGGCAGGTACAGTGAATCCTAAACCCACCTAAGGACTCCTGGGTGTGTGTAGAGGAAGAGACTAAGGCAAAGGTCACTTTTTATGGGAAAGAATCATTTTCAGAAATCACTTTCACCGTGTTCATAATGTTTCCTTCAATTAGATCTGACACATTGTAACATATCTCATTTAATTGATTTTTAATTAATGTAGAGGACTTAGGCTCACCAGTATCCAAGTGACCACATATTTGCAGAATATCAAATATGTCAAACACTAGATGACAATAAAGCAATGTTGTTTTCAAAAAAGGATGTGATTAGAAGCAAACGACCTCAGATCAAGTCTATCAAGGCAGGAAGGGTTTGCGTCTGTGCTCCATGGAGGTAGAACTCCAGGAACCACCCTCCAAGGCCTGCCACAAAGAGCCATGTGGGGAAAGCTGCACAGGGAATGGGGATTGGGAACAGGAGCACTGCCTGGGAATGTATTCCCTTCCCACTGGGCACACTGGGAAGAGAAAGGTTATCCTCATTAGAAAGTAACTGGGCTCTGAGAGGGTAATTAGTTCTCTGCTAATATAACTTCCATGCCAACGTTACAAGTTCCCATAAGTATACGTTGATCTTAATTCCAGACAAGAAATGTGTGTCTGAACAACGTTCAGCTTAACTCCACTCTAGAGGTCAGCCCGAAAGGAACCCTGTCTCCAGTGTGACTTGCCTTAGCCTGGATTCACATTCAGAGGCAGTCCAGAATCCTCCTCATCCTGTCCCCCCACCCCCACCACACACACCCCAGGTCTTCTGACAAGACTCCAGGCCTCTTCAAACTTGACCACACAAAAGAAAACTCAGGCTCCCTATTTTTCCCAAGGCAAGTACAGTAATGACTTCTCAGCAGCCCTTTCATAAGATGGTGCATAAACACAGGTGTGGACATAACAATGTTTTTGAAGTTGGCATTGAATACACCAGGGAAGAGCAGTGATGTCAACACGCCATCCATTGTCTCATCAGGAAAGCTACCCCAGAGATCACACAAGTGGGAAGAAAAAAAGACACAACACATATATGCTTATTAAACACTTCCGTGGCAAGACAAAACACTGGTCTTGGAGAGAAAAAAAGATGTTTTTAAACCATCAGGCACAGAATGGGAAAAATGCTTAATTAACACGAATTAGGCTTCCTTCCTTAGCTGACGATGTCAGTGGATTCAAAGTACTTACTCAAATATTCATTCATTTTACAGGCAAGTAAGTGCCCTCCAGCAAATGAGAAAGCAATCATCTCATGTGAGTGTGGGAGATGTCACTGATTTCTAGTGACTATAAAGGAATCGGATTTCACTAGGCACTGTTGATTTCACCACCTGGCTTTATTTGAGAGCGACAGGGAGACTCGCCCTAATAAATTGACAGTGAAAGAGTGTGGGTGTCTGAAATCGCCTTCAATCAACGAAGCTCGAGACCACCGCGTGTGTTCACACACTACAAAATGAGTCCATGGCAAGACCCTGTGGTGACCATGATTTCACGTAGAAAGAAGGACGGAGCCGGTGAAACTAAGCGGGACCACAGCCGGCGGGAGGTGGTTAAGTTCCAGCCGGGGCTCCCCCGTGGGGTGGGAGAGACGCGGGCTCCAGCCAGGGGAAGCCCCCGCCAATCCATCCCCCTGGGGGTCTCTCCTCACTGGGGGCTGTCTTCCAGGATGGCCCGGGGGCTCGGCCAGAGCTGGACGTGTCCCTCACTGCCTTCCTCCAGGGCGGACACCAAGTTACGAAAGCAACTCCGGGAACACAATGACAAGAAGGCACACAAAAGGCGCGCGGCGGCCGCTCCCACCCTTACCTTTCACTTGACTTTCATACTCGGCTATGATCTCTTTGTCCTTTTTGAAGCGGCTCGGGGTGGACATCCTCCGGCTGTTCGGGGCTTGGCTTTTCCAGTGGGCAAGTTGCGTTCCGCGGTCACCCACCGCTCGCTGTCCTCGGGGCGCTCCCCCGGGCTGGGGAACCGGCGGGAGGACGGGAGGAGGGTCCGAGGAGGACGAGGACGAGGTGGGGAAGGAGCGAGCGCACGGCTAGATTAACCCGGGCGCCGGCACCATGCTCCCGGGGTCCGGGTGGGCTGGGCAGCGCCGCCGGGCCGGCGAGGCGGCGGGCGGCTCCCTCCCGCCCACCCCGAGCGCGGACACTTCCTCTAGGGCGGCGGGGCGGACGCGGGGCTCCGCACCATTGTTCGGATCCCTGCGCGGGGCGCCCGCCGGGGCACGCACGGGTGGGGACGCGCCCAGCTCCGGCGACCTCCCTTCCTGCAGACTCGGCCCGGGATGCCGGCTCGCCGGCTGCCGCCGCTGCCGCCGCGGAGGAAGGACGATCGGAACGCGAGTCCCCGCGGCCGGGCTCGGAGGGCGGCGGCGGCGAAGGCGAAGCTCCCACGCGCCCGCTCCGCGCACGGCCCCGGCGGAGTTCAGGTCTCCCGAGCCGCGGGCGCCGCCGGGGTCCTCCCCGCCTCCTCGGATCACCGTGCCCCGCGCCCCGGCGCGTTCCCCGCTTCGCCCCGGCCTCTGCTGCGCCCTGGAGGCCGCCGGGGGCATCACACCCGCGCAGGCTCCCGCCGCCGCCGCCGCCGCGAAGTTGTCCCCGCGCTCCGCCCTTCCCCGGGTGCCCGGCCTCGCCCGCCCGAGGGTGGGGCGCTCGGTACAGAATCCAGCCGGGGAAGGGATGGGACACCAAGATATTGGGTCCCAGTAGGAAAGTTGACCATTAAACTATAAAGGGCCTGCCAATTAAAACTCAAAAGATGGGGTGCATGTCGGGGTGGGCTGGGGGCACCCGCCTGGAGGGTGCTGTATCCTGCACCTCCTGCGTGCCTGTGTGGTGGGAAGGGCATGCTGTAGGAATGCCACACACGACGTGGCTAGCTGGCTTTTTTTTTTTCTTTTCTTTTCTTTATGGAGGCACGTTTACAATTGGGAACCTTAGTTTCTTTCAAATCATTTTCCTGGTTGATCACTGTGCTATGCAAAGGCATATCGGGAACTAAAATGTTTCCACTGAGAAATCTGAAAATCATAGAGCCCTTGAGACTGGTCATTCGTTCATGTAGGCAGGGATGAACTAAGTTCTTGCTGCTAACCAAACACCAAGCGGAGAGCTAGGGATTCAGACCTGCCTAAAGGAATTACAGGCAGTGTGCTAGAATATACTGTTAAGAGAAATGCTCCTATAAGTACAGGGCTTGGGAAGCCTGAGGGAAGGGGAAAACGGACTGCATAAAATGGATCGGGGAATAAAAATTCTAAGAGGAATTGAACAAGATTTTTCTAATTCATTCGTTTGCACTATTGAAGATCTAAGCAATAGCTTTATACCTACAAGACTACCACTGAGCCACACCTCCAGTTCCCGAGTTTAGAGGCTGCATAGTAAGTGCTACATGACTTTCCTAGATATGTATTCCATGGAAAGGAAATACTTTACTTCAGGCATCTGCAAGTAACATTACAAGCTGTTCACTCAAATACCAGAGCTGATAGGGGAAAAAATTATAATATATTTTAAAATATATATGCCCATGTAATTCCTGTGTGTATCATATACATACATACATACATACAGATATATATAATCAATGTGTAGATACACACACATCAATGGGTGAGCCTGTCTCTGCCTCCCTGGCACTGGAATTAGAAAGCACAAGTCACCATGCTCAGCATTTTTGTTCCCCCACTGGATTCTGTTGATGTAACTCAGGTCCTTATGCTTGAGTAACTGAGCTATCTCCCCAGCCCTTGCTTAAGATAGGTCTCCTGTGTAGCCCAGGCTGCCTCAAACCTGCAGTGATCTTGTCTCCACTCCCCAGAGTTCTAATAGGTGTGTACCACCAGGCCAAGCTTTCATCAATGTAAGAGAAAACATTTAAATAATCAGAGACAATATCTCACTTATCTTTCATTTTATCATGATCTCCAATCAACAATGAAATGTGTTGAATGTTATTGACTTAGTATTAGAAAGCCTCTGTTTTGTTCTTGTTGAAGATTGGAAATTACTCATTTGGGTGAGGATTGTGTGTGTATTCAAGAGCCTCACGAAGTGGCCACTGCTGCCTCCTCTCATAGATGAAGGTCTGGGGGCTTAGGAAGTTCAGTACCTGAGGTCTGACAAGAACAGAACCCAGATGCACATCTGCCTGCATGCACATGGGTCCTCTGTCCAAGTTTCCATCGAAGATTCCTTTACATCGTGAAGCAGCAATGGGGGGGGGGGCTGATTATGGATTTCTGTTGATACATCTCCTTTCACATCCATCATTCAGTGTGCTTATCTTTCCCATGACTAAGAACTAAACTTATTCACAAATTTGAGTCTGGTGAATGTCTGTGGTTTAAATCACAAAAGCCAAGATGACTGGCTCAGCACGCAGGCAGCCTGGGACTGGTTTCACACACCAATTCTTGTAACTTTGCTCCATCTTGTGGCAACTGTTTTCTTAGCTAGAAAACATGGACTGGTAGGAAACCTTCCTGATGATGGACTTGTGAGAAATCTTCCTGATTCCTGTCCTTTTAGGACCCCAAGTTCAGTAAATGGAAGTCATTTCCCATCTGACTAAATTCCTGGGAGCAAGTAGGAGATGCAATGGGGTCCTATCTTGGCCACAAAATTAGAGTATGCAAAGTTGCTCACGACAGCAGTGGTTTGGCCCAGTGGTAAATTGAAATTCAAATAATTTCCAATTCTTATTTATTTATTTACAGGCAGAAAGACAGAGAAGAGGCATGTCAAAGCCTTCCAGCTGCTGCAAACAAACTTCAGATGTATGTGACACTTGTGCATCTGGCTTTACTTAAGTACTGGGAAATTGAATAAGGATTTGCAGGTAAGGGCCTTAACCGCTAAGCCATCGCTCCAGCTCTGAAATGATTTTTCAATGCAAGCACAAGGAAGCCAGGAAAGGGTTCCATTCTATCCCAGGTTAGTCTCAAACTCATACTGTAGCCCAGTCTGCAAACTCACATCAGTTCTCCTACCTGAGTCTCCCAAGTACTGGGTTTATAGGCATAAGCCACCACACACTGCTTACACAGACTTTTCCTTTGTAGCTATAGTTTTTGCTTTAAAGAATTTCATGTCTGATGAGTGCCATTTGCTATTCCTTTAAAGTAAAAGGACACATTCTCCTCTATCCATGGGGATTTTTTTAAAAAGTAGATGAAGTCCTGTCCATATTGTAGACTTTATTTTTGGATCAGGCCTGAGCACCAGAATGCCCATAGCTCTTAAAACACATCTTCCATTATCTTGTAGGATTTTGTTGTTGTTTGTTTGTTTGAACAAAAGGTTATCTCATTGCTGCAGGCTGACTCATTATTCAGGCTGGCCTGAAACTCACAGTGATCCTTCCACCTCTGCCTCCAGATGCTGGGGTAAAGGCACATGCCACCACACCAGGCTCCTTACACTGTCTTCACTCCATGATGCCCTGACTTCACAAGGTTTTCACGGGGACAGTGTTTTACAAAGTGTGATCACCTACATCAAAACCATTTTGGAAGTCTTTAAAGTTCAAACACATGGGACCTACTTTACATGTGAGATGATACTTCTCAGCTTTAATGTGCTGATGACTCACCTGGGGATCTTGTTAAAATGCATTTCTTATTCCTTTGGAAAGATTCTGCATTTCTAATAAATTCTTAGGAAGCCTTGTCCAGAATGATGTCATAGGACTGAGAGATGCCTCAGTGTGCGCCACCAGACCTGGCTTTTTACAGTTTATTATTATTTTATTGTTTTTATGAGCCTCCTATGTACCATTTCAAATCTTCCATAGAATGGCTTCTTTTGTGGGGAGGAGAGAGGTGTGGCTTTGTTTTGTGGCGTGTGTGTGTGTGTGTGTGTGTGTGTGTGTGTGTGTGTGTGTGTGTGCACGCACACACACATGGAAGGGCCAGAGGAGAACATCTGGTATCATTCTCTAGTGTTCTTCTGATTCACTTCCTCTCATTGCCGACCTCTCCACTCCTTCCACACAGGCTTGACAGGAATATGTGGCTACACCTGCCTTTTTACATGGGTGCCTTGGATCAAAGTTAGACCCTCATGTTTGTTCAGCAAGCAAGCACTTTTGCTCACTGAACCATCTCTCCAGCCCCTGAGTTGTTTTTTTTTCTTTATTCTAAAACCTTCATTTTTTTCTTTGTCTTTATTATCCATAATTACATACATTGTATGAGCAAATCTTATGATGGTAGCCCCATTGCAACCCTTCCTGTCCCCAGCCCACTGGGGGCCCTCCTCGTGGGTGTACTGGATCAGTCCCTGGGGTAGGGGGTTATAAATAGCACAGCAGATAGACAGCTCCCCCCACACACACACACCTTTGTGTGCTGAGGGGGACAACGCCTCTGGATATTCTCCTCCACCATTGCTCTTACAATCTTTCCACCCCCTCTTCCACTCAGTTCCCTGAGACATGGTGGGTGAGTTTTAAGGTTGAGGTCTCGTCTCTGGGCTTCTGCTTTGGGTTGTGTTGTATATCACTGGTGTCTGTCTCATTGACCTATCCTGGGTTAATTGACTCGTGGTGATAGGTCTCTTATTTATCACGCCACTCTCTCGAAGGTTTCATTTGGGGCCTACATGATAGGCCAGGGGTGGTTCATCGCTTGCCAGGGTGTTGGCCATCATCCTGAGGTTGGTGGAGTTGGAATGATTACAGTTCTCTCACTGCCTTCTGAAAAATACAAACAGAATCTCCATTGGAGAGTGAGGTCAGTATAGGTTAAATGAGACACACATTACTAATTTGGCAAGAGTCAATTGGGTACAGCCTCTCTGTAGGTCTCTGGTAGTGGGACTTTCTCCTTGGAGCCCAAGTGTTTGGTCTCCATAGGGTTTTACCCTGGATCCCAATTCCAGTTAAGGGTTCCTTGTTGCCATTCTGGATCTTGCAGGGTCTCTCAGTGTTGTGCAATGACTTTCTGTGGTTTCTTCAGCAATAGGGTCTTACCTTTGACCTGGGGCCAATATTCAAGAGCTTTGACAGAAAGCTGTCTTGTTTTGGGGACCTTGTAGTTCTCTTTGATAAACAGTTCAGTGAGGGAAGTAACCAGTGACTTGGACAGGGAGTTAAAGGTCTGATCAGTTTTTAATGGAATTATGCTTCCTCCCATTTTATTCATGGCCCTGCTTGCCAGGTGATGCCCACAGCTTCCTCAGAAGCCTACTGTGTATTAGTAAAGATTTTATGGCTTGAATTCGTTATTCATTTAGCTTATTGTATAAGTCCTCCCACCCTCCCATTCCTCCCCATTCCTTCCATCCCTTTCTACAGTCCCACTTTAAAAAATATTATAATCTTTATTTATTTTTAATATCTTGTTTATTCATTTATTTGCAAGCAGAGAAAGAGAGAGAGAGAGAGAGAGAGAGAGAGAGAGAGAGAGAGAGAGAATGGGCACACCAGGGCCTCTAGGCACTGTAAACAAACTCCAGATGCATGTGCCACCCTGTGCATCTGGCTTTACGTGGGTACTAGCGAATTGAACCTATACCTTCAGGCTTTGCAACCAAACGCCTTTAAGGCTGAGCCATCTCTCCAGCCCCTTGGATTGGTTTTGTTTGGGGGTTTTGGCTTTTGGTTTTTCTGAGGCAAGATTTTATTCTAGCTCAGGCTAACCTGGAACTCACTGTACAGCTCAGGCTGGCTTCAAATTTATGGCAGGTCCCTACCTCAGCCTCCCTGGGACTGGTTTTATATATGCTAGCCTCTACGCTGGCCTTTGGATTGTTTTTTGGAGACATTATTTTGCTATGTAGCCTTGGCTGGCTTCATACTTGCTGTGTAGCCTAGAGTACCCTCAAATTTGCAATAGTGCTCCTGTCTCAGCCTCCTGAGTGCTGGGATTACAAGTGTGAGCCACCAGATCTGGCATCTTTTATTCAATTCTAATCAATAAATGTGTATTAAGTATTGATTAGGTTGAACCAGATGGCACTGCTAATGTTTGGGTTTTTTTGCCATTAAATGACAGTGTTTGGACTGGAAAGATGGTTCAGCAGTTAAAAGCACTTGCTTGTAAAGCCTGCTGGCCCAGGTTTGATTCCCCAGTACCCTCAAAAAGCCAGTGGCACATGCATTTGGAGTTGGTTTGATGTGATAAAAGGCACTGGTCTGCTCATTCTCTCTCTCTCTCTCTCTCTCTCTCTCTCTCTCTCTCTCTCTCACACACACACACATACACACAAATACATAACATATTTTTTAAAAAAAATAAAGACATAAGTGACAGTGTCATAGGTCCAGCACCATGTTATGAGCCCCATGTGCCTTAGTAGTTACAAGCAGAATGCAACAATGAAAAGCCTTCTCCTGAGTTGCTGAATGAGAGTTCTGTTGAAACCTATCCAAATTTAGGGGAAGCCCACTCTCTATGGGTTGGAGTGTGGTTAGCTGGGTGGTCAATCCAGAAATATTAATCACTGGTTTAGAAGACATTTGGACCATCATTTAACAGCAGCTTGTTGAAATGGACCATATAAATATCCATTTCCACTTTTGGCAGCAGAGGAGTAAAGACAAGCTGTCAAAAGATCTTGCCAATTTCATTCTGATGCATTTCCCTGGCAGGTAGAAGCGCAGAAGAAAACAATATAGCTTTGCAGACCTGGATGGATGATGCAGGAGAGGCTAATGTGGGACAGGAGGAAAGGACAGAAAAGTATGAGGCAAATAATACATCATTGGGAGAGAAAAGACAAAAAATAAAAAGAAGAATTATTCTAAAATATTCAACTGAAGAACTTAGCTCCCCTCCCCTGCCAAAAATTTGTCTCTGGTATCCAAGAAAGGTGTTTACAGCTAAAAGAAATTAGAATTCTAAGCTATTTGCATAGAAGCTGCTTTCTAATATTTGGGGCCGTCTGCTTAAAATCACCAGCTTCCACTTTGCACAAATTATTATTGAAACAGAATTTTCTTTCTTTCATCTCATATCCATAACTTCCATATACCTATGCCTGACAGCCTTGGCATCAGAGTTGCTGTTTTCTGCTTTAGAGATCCGTCTAGAACTTCCCGTGTGTCTGTGGCACAATATGAGCACAGTATGAATATTCAATGAGCCCATCCTGATGAAAATAGTAAATCCTGTCACTTAGTAAAAAAGATGGTGTCATTACTCAGAAAAAAACCCAGCAAAAGTCAGGCAGGAAATGTCAGATGCATTCTGTTGTCAGAATCAAAGGAGAATGGGTGCAGAGAACAAAGTTTAACAAAAAGGCGTATCATGTGAAGGCAGACATGGTCTCTTAGAGGCATCATGCTTTTGCAGAAGGCATTTGGAGGGGCT
This sequence comes from Zapus hudsonius, assembly GCA_004024765.1. Taxonomy (NCBI): domain Eukaryota; kingdom Metazoa; phylum Chordata; class Mammalia; order Rodentia; family Dipodidae; genus Zapus; species Zapus hudsonius. The sequence continues at coordinate 14,914 of PVHP010014949.1, forward strand.
TCATTTTGCCATCTTTTCTCTAGAGACATTGGCATTGGTCCTCGTTTTAGGCCTAGATCACTCCTGGTGAGAGAAGACAGGTGAAGTCTAAGGTTGGTAAGTGGAATACTGTTTACAGAGACGCTTGTGATCTCAAAGAATAATGATAATGTTGGGAGCAGCCAACCCTCTGTTATAAATAGGGGAAGAGCGTTCAAGGACACACCCATCCTTGATGAGCTAGTGACAGTCAGTGGTTGCAGGCGAGGGGAGTCATTCTCTTCCATGGCACAGCACTAGTGAGAAGGAGTGAGGCTAAGGGTGAGGAGGGAAGGAAATGTGGGGTACAAATGACAAAAATGAAAATTTATATATGAAAATATCAAACAGCAAAAAGTAAATTAATATTTTTGTTTTTTTTAGAGGCAGGTTCTCATCCTATAGATTCCCTCATTCAGTCTCCAAGGCAACCATCAGGCAGCCCTAATATAATCACCTTCATCCCAGATGAAGAGCTTGTTGCAACCAGCTTTCTTGTTGCTGCACAAAGAACCTGGCCAGAAGCAACTTGTAGGTTGAAAGGGTTTATTTTGGCTTATAGACTCAAGGGGAATCTCCATGATGGAAGGGAAAATGATGGCATGAGCAGAGGCTGGACATCACCCCCTGGCCAACATCAGGTAGAAACAGCAATAGGAAAGTGAGCCAAACACTGGGAAGGGGATGCTGGCTATAACACTCATATGCCCACCCCCAACCACACACCTCCCAAATAATTCCCAAACTGCCATCAGCTGGGGATCAAGCATTCAGGACACATAAGTTTATGGGGGACACCTGAATCAAACCACCACATTCTGCCCCTGACCCCCCATAAATTGATGACTATACATGATGTAAAATGCAATACACCCAAACCAAGTCCACATAGTTTTTATCAATTTCGATGCTATACAAACATCCCCATGGCCCAAGGTCTTTTCAATGAACTGCAATACAAAACAAAACAAAACAAAACAAAACAAAAAACCATAATGGCACAGGACAAACATTCACACTGCAAAAGATGGCACTGGGCATAGCAAAGACAGATTGAACCAATACAAGATTTAAAACAAACACGGCAAACATCAACTCTAATTCCAAATCTGATAAGTCTAACCACTGATAGGTCTCTGGAGTTCCAATTCCATCCCTCCAGCTAGGATACGCACAGTCCCAGAGAACTTCATACAGTGCTGGCAGCTCTCCAGCCATCCCATAATCCTGGCATGTCACTGGGTCTCCACTGCAACCCACAGTTCATTCTCATGGCTCCATTAGGCCTCCATACAGGTAATCCAACCAGCCTGCTTCACACTGCCCATGGCCATTAAAAAAAAACAAAACCATGTTGCAAATTCAATGGCCCTCTCCTCCTGCATTTGTTATACTCCATAGTACCAGGTTGGCTACCAACTTGTTAACCCAAGGGTGAATAAAACCAACTTTGAAGAGCAGGAAACCTTTTCAGCATTCAGAACCCCTACTTCAAAAGAGTCTGCATTCTTCCTGCTGTCCCAATGCAGATCACCTGGCCCAATCTCAATGGTTGCCATCTCTCAAACAATTACAGCTGAATAGGCAGCAGTTTTGGCCCAAAGATTTCCTTTCTTTCTGTGCCATCTCCATCTGCTCACACCTGGCCATTTCTATGCAAAGCAACCCTGAACAAGTTCTCAGGACACAAATGGGCAGGACATAGGAAGCCTCTCACACAAACTGCTTCTAGACCAGTCCCAACAAAGTTTCTTCTCACCTTCATAAGATAAACTCACAGTCCACATTTCTTACTGCATCCAAGTCTTTCCTACCAGAATCCATCAAGCTGTACTTACAGCACTGCAAGGCATCTCTTAGGTTGAGGTTTCAAATCCTTGCACATTCCTCCTGCAAATCAGTTTCAAAAGCCCAAGGCCATAGAATCAGGGTTCTAGCAGCAACAGCGTCACTCCTGGTACCAATTTAACTATAATAGTCAGCTTTCTTATGGCTGGCACAAAGAATCCAACCACAAGCAGCTTGTAGGAGGAAATGGTTTATTTTGGCTTACAGATTCAAGGGGAAGCTCCATGGTGGCAGGGAAAATGATGGCATGAGCAGAGGGGTGGACATCACCTGGCCAACATCAGGTAGACAACAGAGCAGGAGAGTGTGCCAAACATTGGCAAGGGGAGGCTGACTATAACACCCACAAGCCCACCCACAACAATGTCTCTCCAACAAGTTTCCAATTTCAAAATTGCCATCAGTGAGGGATCAAGCATTCAGAACACTTAAGTTTATGGGGGCCACCTGGATCAAACCACCAGACAGATTAATGAATATATAGATAAATAGAACTTTCACCAAGTTCATTTAGCTAGAAAAGTAGCATTTGCCAAATATTCCTTATTTTCTTCTAATACTTAACATAGTTTTACATGTTTATATTTAGGTCTCCAAATCTCAAAATTTATCTTTTCCTGAGGGTTGAAGTCAGGATATAAACAACTGGATGTTCTTCCAAATGGACAGCTGTTCGTTTATGAACTTAGAATGTTATTGCGGTGATTTGAGTGTAAATGTCGCCCATAGCCTCATCTATTTTTGGTTAAGTTTCCTACTTAGTGACCAGCTGGTGGAATCTTTGGGAGGTGGAACCTTGCTGTAGGAGGTGTATTGCTGGGGGCAGACCTTGGGGTTGGAGAGTCCAGCCCCACTGTGTATTCAGAGGCAGCTCATTCTTGCTGCTTTCCTTCTGCTGTGAATGTTAAGAAGTGAACCCGCTGCCTCTACCATGATAAAGCTCCCCTTTAATACTGTAAGCCTGAAACAAACCCTTTCCTCCCATAAGCTGCTTTTGGTTGAACATTTTGTCCCAGCAATGAGAAGGTAACTCCAACAATGGTCATCTGTCCAAGCTCGGAAGTTTTCTGCCTTGCCAAGCCTCTGCCACAGCCAGTGAAGGGCTCTGGTCCTGGTTCCACATTGCAGTAGGAATGCTTACTCAAGGCAGGGGTGTGAGAAACTAGTCTGAGCACTCTTCAAGAACAGCTGAGACAGGGGTGGTACCTCAGCTGGTCAGCAGGTCCTGAAGGTCACTGTTGCATAGCAGCATGTCATAGGCTGGACGTGCTGTCAGATTCTGGATGGACTGCATACCAGGCTGTGTTGCAACAGGAGAGAATAAATATCCCCTGAAACCCCTTCTTGGCAGCCTTATGTAGGCAGACTGTCATCATCTACCAGCTGGGCTTAGAACCATGTGAGAGCAGCCACGGGATTTCTGTGTTCAGCAATAGCTGGCCTGGTGCAAAGCTGTGGCATCTTCATGGACCAGGGCATCACATTTTGTTCCACTTTCCAGCAGAAACTGACAGGTGACAGAGTCTCTGGGAGCTGGTGGAGGGGAGGGCAGAGGAGCCCACTGAGTCAGGCTGGCTAGGGTTTATGGTCTTTCACTGACTGAGGTCCCTGTTCGGAGCTGCTGACCAGATTCCCCTCTTGAAGTCTATCTCTTCCAGCACCTGCTGCACACGCAGGCCCCACACAGGTGGTGAGCAGCAGTTGTGAGTGTGTCTGAGCAAAGCATCCCCTCCTCTTCTCCGTCTTGGGCCTGGAGCCTCAGTGGCGGGTGTCCAGCCCCAGCACAGCACCTGCCTTCCTCTTACTGGAAACTATATAACCTTTTCTGGGGCAGCGTCCTTTTCTCTTCCTCTATCGGGAATTTTCCCTTATTAGATAGAGATGGTACCAGGAGAGTCAGTGTAAACCTCCCCAGTGTTTCTTAATACACCACTAGTGCATCTGTTTCTTCAACTTTCCATAATTTATCATTCCGAGAAGGTCTAGAAACCCTGTCCTTTATCTTATAATCTCTCTACAACTTTATCATTCTGTTGTGTTTTGTTTAAGTAGAGTCTCCCTGACTCAAGGATCCTCCTACCTCATCACTCCAGTGCTGGGATTAAGGGCATGTACCGCCACACACAGCTTTGTCTTCCTTTGAAGGGTGAAAAGTTCCCAGGCCAGCTTCTTCTTCAGGAGTTCTTGCTTCTCTTCTCTAGAAACTACCATATTCACCTTTGTGCCATGTTAAACTTTTAAGATCAACTAGAATTTCTGTTTTATCTTTCCTCTTACCAGATTTTTTTCTTTCATTTTACTTTGCAGGTTTAGCTAGTGAACCTAAAAGGAAAAAAAATTCCTTTCCCAACTGAGAATATGTTGTCTTATGTGGTCAAGGGGAATTGAGGTTGCAGGTAGAATAGGAAGGTGAGGAACCTCGAAATGCTGGGAAAAGCAAGGCTCTAGAGTCTCCCACAGTCCCTGCCCTGCTGACAATTGGAGTTTAGTGCAGTGAGTGTCATTGTGAACTTCTGATCGTAAAACTGTAAGATAACAAATATGTTGTTTTAAGTTGCTAAAGTTTTAATGATTTTAAAAAAAAAGTGTTGGAAATCTAAACAAGATATATATATATATATATATATATATATATATATATATAATGCTTAAATTATTTTTAATGCTATGTAGAATTCCACTGTATGTGTTCTTTACTTACTCTTAAAATCATTTTAGGGTGTTGCGATAATGTTGTTGAAGGTATCTGTGGTCTGTACAGTGTCAATAGGTTTTTGCTTTGTTTTCTTTTGTTTTGTTTGAAGCAGAGTCACACTCTAGTCCAGGCTAGTCTGTAATTCTAGATGCCACTCTGTAGACCAGGCTAGCCTCAAACTCACAGCAATACTTTCTCAGCTCTGAGTGCTGAGTTTACAGTTATGAGCCACGACACCCAGAGATAGCTTCATTAGTTTTCTTCTCTTTCTTTCTTTCTTTCTTTCTTTCTTTCTTTCTTTCTTTCTTTCTTTCTTTCTTTCTTTCATTTTTCATCTTTCTCTCTCACTCTCTTTTTTTTTTTTTTTTTTTTTTTTTTTTTTTTTTTTTTTTTTTTTTTTTTTTTTTTTTTTTTTAGTTTTTTGAGGTAAGGTCTTGCAACAGCCAAGCCTGGCCCGGAATCCACTACTTAGTCTCAGGGTGGCCTACAACACATGGTGACCCCCCAACCTCTGCCTCTGAGTGCTGGAATTAAAGGAGTGAGCCACGATGCCCAGCTGCTTCATTAGTTTTCTATTAAATAAAAATACCACATTGTATTTCTATATGCTCCTACTGTGGGACATTATATTGTTTCCATTTTTTTTTGCTGTCATAAACAATGTTGCTACGAATATTTTGGAATTTGCTTCCTTATGCAGATGTGCAGGGGTTTCTGACAGGAGGGTGTGTTGATAATCCGATGGGATAATGAGCCTAATGTGTAGCCAGGGTTTCAATTTAAGGGGAGCCAAGTGGCCAGATTGCACAGTACTGGTCTCTTTAACTTTACTGTATCTGTTAAATTGCTCTCCTGTGTGCTTCTCCTCACTGACATGCTCCCAGCAGCATGAAGGCACCAATTTTCCTACTAACTCAAATTGGACTGTGAAATTTTTGCCAATATGATAGGTTTAAAATGGCTTCTCCTTTTAATTTTAACATGCATCTCCCTGGTGACTAGTAAGGATGAACATGTTTACATGTGTTTATTGGCTGTTTATTTCTTTCCTCTTCCTTGTATTGTCTAGTAGACATGAAAGATAATATGGGAGAGACAGGCTTGACTTGCACAGGACAGTACAACACAGAAACACATCATTGAACCCTTACCAGCTTTCAGTAAAGAGGACTGACTAAATTGAAGAAACTTTAAGTGTTATTTACATAAGGCCTGAGGAATTTGCATACAATCACATTTCTTTTCACATGAAGACTTTTTGATAAATATACCTTGCTTTTTGTGATTATGATTTTATAATCAAATTTCAATAATATAAACCCAGTTCTCTTTCAACACTGAATTCTAACCAGTTCACCTAAGAAGAATGAAGTTCTTTTAATGACAAGGAAATCATTGTGATCATGTTTGCAAGAATGAAATCCGTAGGTTATAAAGGAAAGGGACTTCTCAGCCTGAGGCGTGCTAGACAACTCCTCCCTCCAATACCTGCCTGCCAAGTGCTTTGATTCTCCCCAGCTGTGGGCTCCTGGGACCCCAGGGTTACTCTCTATAGTGTCTCTCTGCCCTCCTATGGTAGAGCCTAGATCTGCATCATTCAAAGGCTTCACCACTCTGCACTGTGTGGTAATCAAGGGCTCTCTGATTGGCTAAGAGATCCACTCACTGGCAAGGAACCCTTAGCTGGAACTGGGATCCAAGCCAAATTCCTATGACAACAAGAATCTGAATTCCAAGCTTCCACTAACCTTGGGCCTAAAGAGAGGCTACACCCATTATAACATCACCATTTTAACAATGCTGTCTCATTTAACCTATGCTGATCTCTCCAATGAGGATCTGTTTGTATTTTTTAAAAGGCAGTGAGAACCGTGTCAATCTAATTCTACCAACAAGACCACAAATGACAGCTGACTCCCTGCAGGAGGATGAACCACCTCTTGCACATCATGTAGGGTCCAGGTGAAAACACAGAGGAAGTATTCAGAGGAACAAGAGTGCTGCTTCCATAGTGAGCCCAAGAACCTGTGCCAGGGTGATGGAGACAGACACCAAAGACACTCAAATAGTCCAAAGCAGAAATCTAGAGGCTGTTAAAGCTCAACACTAAAGCAGACTTAAAACTCCCCCACCATGGCTCAGGGAACTTTTTGGAAGAGGAGGTGGAGAGAGTGTAAGAGAGTATAAGAGCCATGATGGGGGGAATATCCAGAGACATTTTCCCCCACCAAACTAATTGTCTGCTGCTTGCACAATTCATAGCCCTCAATCCCATGGTGCATACCAGCAATCCCACTTGGGAAGGCCCTCAGTAGAATGGGGTCAAGGAGGAGGGAAACGGTGGTACCAGCGTATGACTTGTACATACAAAGTTTCTACTTATTAAGAAATAAAAAAATTTAAAAAACTATAAAAAGGAGCTTCTCTCTCTACTTTGTAACTATCAAGTTTATATTTACTAAATAAAGATTCAAAATTAACATATTACATACATGTTTATTCATTTAACTAGACATAATGCATCAATGTATCCATAAAGCATAAGTGTGTGTACACACACACACACACACACACACACACACACACACACTATAGACTTGTTTCTTTTTCTTCTAAGTCTTTGGGGCATGGAATTTTCCAAAATAAATTATTTCTAAATGTTATCAAATTATAACCAGCCTTTGATGTAATGATTTCCTTAAACTCTGTTGTGCATCCTAATCTCGATCTTTATTTAGTTCTATAGGATGTTTTTCTCCTGAAAGAGACATTGGCTCAGCAGGTCCTTCCTTTCGCTCCTTTTTCCTTCTTATCACTCCACCTTTCTCCCCTGTTTGTGATTTTTTTTTTTTGTTAACTACTCAAATTAACGTATTACAATTCAGGAAATAATCGGAAACAATAATATGAAGAGAATGATAACCACATAAGGTTTCTCTATTAATTTTATTTCTCATTAAGCTTAGCCACGGCTTTGTTGGTTGTACAATTAGTTGGAAAATACGTGCATATAATTCAAATTTCATGAATTATCAGAAAATTTTCACTCCTCAGCTTTCCTGAGGGGCAACTGCTATTGCCTATTTCCTAACAAATGTGTTTAAAAGAAATCTGCACATGGTTAATAGATGCAGTGAAAGTTCAGAACAATGCAATGTTATTTTTCTGTTTCCATAAAGAGAGAGAAAATTATATTCCTTCAAATTCCCCCCTGACACTTTCTTCTCTTCTGGCCTACATATACGTTGAGTGGTTGTCCAAACTGGTAGGTCCTCAGCACAATTTATATGGCTTGGGGTGTCTTTAAAAGTGATAGAGCAGCCAAGTGTGGTTGCACACACCTTTAATCCCAGCACTTGGGAGGCAGAGGTAGGAGGATTGCTATGAGTTTGAGGCCACCCTAAGACTACATGGTGAATTCCAGGTCAGCCTGGACTAGAGTGAGACCCTATATCAAAAAGAAAGATTTTAGTTTTAGAGCTTCTGAGAAAGAAAGAAGGCAGGGCAACTGTATAACATCAGGAGTCCCCAGAAATGGGGAAAACCATTGAAAATGGTTGCCTGGGAGTTCTAGGGAGAGATGATCTAGTCAGTTCAGTGGAAGTTTGTCACACCAGGCTATTAAAAATAGTTTGTATTGGGCTGGAGAGATGATTAAGTGGTTAAGGCACTTGCCTGCAAAGCCTAACAACCCAAGTTCCATTTCCCACATAGAGCCAGGTGTACAAAGTGGTACATGTGTCTGGAGTTCATTTGCAGTGGCTAGAGGCCCTGGCATGTCCATTCTCTCTCTTTCTCCTAGCAAATAAATTTTTAAAAATTAAAAAAATAATACAATATACATTACTTGCCAGACATGTGGCCCATGCCTTTAATCCCAGCATGGTTGGAAGCAGAGGTGAGTTTGTGAATTTGAGGCCAGCCTGGGATTACAGAGTGAGTTCCAGGTCAGCCTGGGCTAGAGTGAGACCCTACCTTAAGAATATGATACACTTTGCTATCTGTGGTTTGAGACATCAATGGTTGGGGATCTTGAGGTACAACCCCTGTGATAAACAGGGGAGCACTGTCCTACCATAATGTGCCAGTGCTCAGTGACTACTTTTATGACAAATTTATCCCCATGGGTGGAGATAACTGAGACCCTCTCTCATCCACTGAGCCTCACAGTCTCCTCAGCAAACATGCCAGGGAGCCCTCAGTTCCAGTTGATCTTGCTGGTATTGAAAGACAAAATAACATTGGATGTGGTGACACACACCTTTAATCCCAGCACTTGGGAGGCAGAGGTAGGAGAATTGCTGGGAGTTTGAGGCCAGCCTGGGATAATAGAGTGACTTCCAGGTCAGCCTGGGCTAGAGTGAGACTTTACCTAAAGAAAAAAAAGATGCATCTATTCATCCTTTAAATTTCACTCCAGCAAAGTCTACATGCCTATCTATACCTGAAGTGGCTTTCTTGTAACTCTTGCAAATAGAAATTAGAAGTTTTAGCATGAGCATGAGCATACTAGCTACTTTTGAAACTATCCCATCAGGCTGTCAGCCCTTGAGGACAGGAGTAGGTGGTTTTCTTTATTCTTTTAATGGATTAGCTGCTTCCCATATGAATAATATTTTAATAAATATCTAATGTGTGAATGCATTTTGCCTGCTGGCTACTTTTCCTGAGGCATAACATGCTCTGGCACTGATATAAAAGCAACTTGAAACACAGGGTCCATTCCAGTGTTGGCTTTGGAATGTTCCAGTTCATGAAGTTGTGTGTTCTAAATACCTGTGCGCTTGGAATAGAGGTTGACAGGCTAAGGACTCCAGTTTTGTAATACAAACCACCCAAGCTGTAGTAAATTTCTCACTAATTCTAGAGGCAACTGATCACCTAGAAGCTTCACATGGCAAGAAAGAATAGAGAGAACACTGATAAATTTCTTTTGAAGTGATTTTCACTTGAGGCTATGGCGTGTGAAAATGGAGATGCATTTTGAAGAGAAATTGCCTGAAAAGAAAGACCCTGGAGTTCTCTGCTGGGAAAGCCATGCAGGGGAGTGGTTTTCTAGGTTCAGACTTAGAGGCCACTGCAGAAATGGTCAGAGGGGGCCCAGTTAACACCCAGTTCAGTTGGGGGCAGAGCCTTGGCTTCTTCCATGTGGTGTTGATTTGCATGCATAATGCTAGTTACTGGCTCATAGCAGGTTACCAAGGAAAGCCTGGGAAGTCAGTGTGGCACGATTATGGTCTCTGTAGAAAGCCCCTGGGCAGGCTATGGTTAAGCTGTGACAGTGAACCTTGGAACATCGGCTCAGGAAACTGTTATGCTGAGTGGAGCTAAGCAGGGCTGTCCTTAAGCTCTTGGAGCTCAGATGCCACCATGTGCCCTGGATGCTGAACACAGCTACACTAACGCTTGTTCTGCTGGGTTTTGGTCTTTCCTATCTTCTTATTTTTCCCTTTTGGAATGGCAAAACTTCCTCTGAGCCACTATGGGAAGTAACATTCTTTTTGACTTTACAAGGGCTCCCTGCTAAGAGATTACTGTCTCAGAAGACTTTGAACTTTTGAATAGTGTTGTTATTAAAGCTATGGGAACACTCACAGCTGGACTAAATGCATTTCCATTATGAGAGAGCCATGGGCATTTAGGGGTTGATGGTTTGAATCTAATGGGTTGAATGTGGAGTGTTCCCACATGCATGTGCTTTGAGAACTTGGTTGTGCTGGTTTAAATGGGAATGCATGTGCTCACAGCCACAGGGATTTTTGATTGCTGTTAAGCAAGTCTCCAGCAGTCAGCTGGAGGTGCCACTGGGGGCAGATCTTGTAGTCCAGCTCTAAGGCATGTTCAGAGGGAGTTTGAGCTCTGGCTGTTCAGTGTCTCTGAATCGATGGAAGAAAGGCAGCTTCTTCCACCACTGATGGTGTTTCCCCTTTCCTCTCATAAGCTGCTTCTGGTTGGGTGTTTGTCCCAGCAATGAAAGGTAACTGCAACCTTGCTCATCTTATAGCACAGCTTGAAGACTGTGGCGCCGCTAGGAGGGCCCAAGCTGGCAGAAACAGGGAGGTAGGTCCTTTGAAGGTTATTATCTGTTCCTGGTTCCTTTCCTTACTTCCTGACACAGCATGATGTGAAAAGCCACTGTCCCTCATAGTCCTGCTGACTGAATTAAGTAACACCACCAAGATTCAGAATGACCCAGTGACTTCCTCAAAGTCCTCAGATGGAAGGTGCAGAGACAAGGTTTTAACCCGTTTTTCTGACTCCAAAATCTAGTCCTTTGACTACAGAATGTTGCTTACCTAGAGTGGGCTTATTACTTTTTTCTTTCTTAAAAAATATTTGTGAGGAACGAGAGCGGGGGGGGGGGGGGGAGGGAGAGAATTAGCACATTAAGGCCTCTTGCAAACGCCGAATACATGTACTACTCTGTGCATCTGGATTTAAGCGGGTACTGAGGAACAGAATCCAAGTCAGCAGGCTTTACAAGTAAGCCCCTTTAAATGCTGAGCCATCTCCCCAACCCATAAATTTTTATTTTTGTTTTTCAAGATATTGTCTCACTGTAGCCCAGGCTCACCTGAAACTCACTGTATAGCATCAGGATGGCCTTGAACTCATGGTGATCCTCCTACCCCGGCCTCCCCAGTGTGGGATTAATTTGTGCCAAAACATCTGGCTTATTTCTTAAATTGGCAGATAAAATTGTATTTATTATGTGTTTAAGAATATATACGTTGTGGACTGGCTATGCCTAATTAACACACACATTAACTCAGAGTTGTCACTTTTGTGGTGACAGCACTTTATATCCACTTAGCACTTTTCAGAAATATCCACGCTATATAATAGAGCTTTTAAAATTATGGCCCCTAATGGAAATTTTATATCCTCTGGTTCACATCTATCCTTAAATGTCACTGGTCTGGGTAACCAACATCTATAAAGTGAGTTTAAATGGACTAGAACAGCTGATAAATATTAATTATTTAACTTGGTCAAAGAGAATCTGAGTAACTTTGTCAGCCCATTTTTAGCATGCACACAGTAGTGGGCCCAAAAGGGGAATATTTGGTCAATGTTACCTAAATAATCTAAATATAGTTTATGAAGGTGCCTTTGAGAACATCAAAATATACACACATACACAGTACTAGATGTTTAAAAACTGTACCCTAGTTCAGAATAAGTTAGCCTTTATTATTTCTTAAAAATGAAGTTTCTAAAATATTAGTAAATTTCATTTTTAGCTCTGTTTTAAAGTGCTGATACCACTGGAGTAACATTTTTCTTCTTTGAATCTTTTCCTGTAAACTTATAATTTTCTCTTTTTCTAAAAGAGAAGGAAGTTCTTTCCAGCTCTTAATGAAGACAAAAGGAGCACCCATGGACTTGAGCAACTGAAGGGGAGCATGGTGGTGAACAGATGTATTTCCACATCTGCCGGCCGTCATCACATCTTCTACCACAGGAATGGAGCTGAAGGAGCAGGCCTCATAGATCCTATAGCATTCTGTGTTCACTCCTGCGGGGCACAACGTGAGGTCACTCTGAAGCAAAGCGTCTTGGTAATTCTTTAGACTTTCATTTGTTTCCTGAGGCTGCCACCTGGAAAAATCCCAAAACTCCTGAAGTTTTGACTTTATTAAGTATATCTTTTTTTTTTTTTTTTTTTTTTGGAGGCAGGGTCTAATGTGGCCCAGGCTGGCTTTGAACTTGGGAATGCCAGTACTTCTGCCTCTACATCTTGAGGACTGGGATTCATACTAGGATCACAGGCGTGCATCACTTCGGGTGATGCGGCCCTGGTGACTCAACCCAGGGCCTCATGCATACTAAAGCTGTAGTTTTTTTTTTGTTTGTTTGTTTGTTTTTTTGAGGTAGGGTCTTACTCTAGCCCAGGCTGACCTGGAATTCACTATGTAGTCTCAGGTGGCCTCAAACTCACGGTGATCCTCCTACCTCTGCCTCCAGAGTGCTGGGATTAAAAGCATATACCACCACGCCCAGAGCCAGCCCATTTTAAAAGAAAATATTCTATTTTTTAATTCCAATTGCTGAAAATGGTGAACACATTATAGGGATAAACACATAAGAGGTATCTAAAATCTTGGTCCAAATGAATTTCTTAAAATATATAAGACTTTGAACACTTATATATTAACTTACTGTTCTCTTGCAGACACCAAACAAAGCTTATCATTCCCATATTGTTTCAAAACATTCATCAGTGTCTGTCTGGATGAATTTTCATAAACAGTTCCTAAGAAATTACATACATAGGGCCTCTCATCATGCAGCATTGACCAAGTGGCTTCCACCACAGGAAAATTCCTGTATCTACAAAAATAAATGATAAATTAATATAAATGGTAGGATTATACAAACCCCCCTAACTTAGCTTCTTAAGGAGATTTTAAGTGACTTCTAAATCTTAAATTATAATTTTCCATGTTTACTTCAGTAAACTTCCTGAATCTACTGACTCAAAACTTTTTGAAATTGACAGCTAGCTCTTAGGGAAATGCCATGTAAAAACCTATTCCTTGAGAAGAGTCCTAAATAGGGATGTACTTAAAAGCTCCAAGATTGGCCCTATCCAAACTTCGTCATTAGCATGTTTCCCTGGTGACATCTGTGGAGCTAACTAGGCGGTCTAAGGCTACGTATGTCAGTGACCAGTGACAGAATAATGACTGATTACAAATCCTATTAGTGAGATTTTCCATTTTGTAATTGGAGTTTTTTAGATAGCAAGGAACCTCAGCTATATGTAACTAAACTTTCCTTTTCTAGACAGGACTTGTGCAAATTGAGCCAGTCTTAAACACAAGTGTATAGTAAGTTCTTGATATAATATTGCATTAAAAGTATTTTTTTACTCCAAATTATATAGACTCTATCATTGTTTATTCTTTGCCAAATCTTTCTTCAAGGTAATCCTAAAATGCTTTAAATTCCATCCTAAAACAAAATAGCACTCACCCGTTTCCTTGGAAAAGGAGACGTTATTATTGTCACTGAAGCATGGGACCACACTGTATTTTCTCTATAGAAAGACTGCCTCTGGCCTCAAGTATAAACTGGTTACTATTTAAAACAGCATCTTCCTGGTTCAGCACAGTACATATTATCTAGGAATAGGCCATCATATTTTATACTTACGTTGCTACTCCTAAGGGCCACTGAAAAACATCCACATCATTAATCCAGGGGCTGTCGTATATTATAAAAAGCAGCTCCACAAATCCTCCATTTCTTTTGAGGAATCGGGTTATCCAGTCATTATTACAATGTTCATTTCCAAGCAAAACAACAGCCAGATGCTGTAGTTTTTGAGTTTGCACCAAATTCTGTGCATAAAGTAACCACTGGGTGGCATAGGAGATCTTTGCTTTTTCTCTTCCATTTAAAACGAGTACCACGTTATTCACATCAACGGAGAAATACCCGGGAACTACAGCTGGACCAGTGATGAAGCTGTAGAAAGTAACAAACCCCAAACAGGAGATGAGCAAATGCAGAACAAGGGCGTCTGGTAACATTTTATATAAAATTCACAATGAAATTAATGTATATCCTCTCTACAAATGAAATTTGTTAATACAAGTTCTTTTGAGTAAGCTTGGATGACAGGAAATGGCTGTAGGTTAATGGGAAGCTTTGGCCGGCTATAAAGAAGTCAACTTATAAATGATAAAAAGAAATGTGAGACTTTTCTTGTTTATTTAGCCTTATTGAAACATTCCATGAAGGCTAGACATCAAAATATAAAATAAAGGAAAACAATTGTCAGAAGAACCTCAATATAATTTTATACAAATTGGATAGTACAAACAGGAAAAAAAATCACCACTTGTGTACCTAGCTGTGGATGGGCCTTGCTCAGTCCTCTCCGTGCTGGCTACTCTACCTAAATGCCTTGCTCCAGGGAGTTTGAATGATTTGCAGTTCATGCATAAATCAAACTGTTTATCAGTTTGAGGCTACCGATGTAATCTCTGCTCAGAAGATAATCTCTCCTCTGACTGCTTTGCTAATTTCTACTGATTTTAAAGACTCAATAGCTATTACTTCCAAAGGCTCCAAATCCCTACCTCTGCTTTTATTAGGTTGGTTGACTTTCTCCTGTTTCTATACTACCACAACGGAACATGCATATCTGTATTATTACACTTTCTATGTGGTAAGACAATAATGTATGTAGTGGTCTCAACCATGATTCTGAATTTCTTGGTTAGAGGGAGGGAAGTGTTCTATTCATATTAAAACCATTGGAACTTATGGACAACTAATAGGCATTCAGTAAATGGTGAATACATAAGTAGTAATTTTCCTGAAGGAAGTTATTGCTCTATTTATTTAAATAATAAATGTTCCTACTGTATTTAAAATATGAAGCAACAAATTCAATTTCGTAGCAACTTGTGTGCTGCATATTTATTTCATAAAGTGACGTTTATGTGTGAGACAGTATAGTATCCTCATCCTTGGTGATTGCTATGCTGTAGTTTACTAAGATTAGTCAAGCATCAATCATAAACATCCAGTAACTGAGAAATAAAGAGCTCGTATGCTAAGTTTTAAAAGTGATTTGCTCTTCCAGATTATTTAACATATATATAAAATAATTAGAAATTCTAATTTTCAGTATTTTTTTCTTCTTTTTGGCTTAGTTGAAAATTTTCTTCCAAGTAAATATTTCAATATTGAGAACTCAGAAAAACCATTTAAATATTGAATTCTAAAGGTGATTGTGAAAACATTTTTTTGATTCATTTAAGTTAGTGCCTGTATTACCTGATTCATCTCAAGACTTGCAAATCCATAAAGGCTTATTAATTTTGGATAAATTAGATGTTACTTTTCACGACTTTAATAAGATGCTTAAATGTCTGCTATGTTGGTGAACTTCCTTGAATACACAATTCTCAATGGAAATAGCAATGTTCCTTGATAATACAAAATTTTGCATAGAAATTTCAGTAGGGTAAATCAGCTTTAAGTTTTCTTATTGGGAATTATCACTACTAAAATCCTCTATCACTATAAATTACATAACTTTAAGTTTGAAGATGCTAGCTTTCTTATTATTTTTTTCTGAAATTTTTATATAGTAGAGGAAGAAGTATCAGACTAAGTTCACTGACATGGTTTCAAGGAACAAAATTAGATTTATACACGTAACAGACATTTACCTTTTTTTTTTGTTTGTGGGCGACTACTATGGAGTTACATCTCTAGCTACCCATTTACTTTCAAACACCCAAATCTAAGTATCCCAAGTTTAGGCCTATGTGTGAGATCTAGAGTGTAGGTAGAGCAACAGAGACCTGGAGATGAAAGGAGAAAGTGACTATAAAAACTGAAGCTGGGCACAGTGGCTCATACATATAATCCCAGCACTAGGGAGGCTGAGGCAGAAGGAGCACTACAAGTTCAAGGCCAGCCTAGGTTATAGAGTGAGTTACAGGAATGTCTGTCAGTCTGGGCTAGAGTCGGCTGCTGCCTTAAAAACCAAACAACGCCCCTGGTTTACTTTCCAAGTATGATGACTTTGAGAGGATACATGCAATGAAACTGCTTTCAAAGGGTTCATAAAGAACACATGCAGAAGTGAAAATTCATGTAAGATGGAGATTCACTATAGCTTTTCCTCTCTAGAATTTCTGTTAGAAAAGAAATGGCATCCTAGTAGACACTAGAATCTTTGTTGAGAACTTTTTTGTTGTAATAACACAACAGTTAAAAGGAAATATAAACATTTCACTATTATCCCAATAAAAATAAAATCTAATCAAAACAGCACTTTTTGATAAAAGTATATCTTTTTAGTTAAAATAATCTTATTTCTACTTATTCAGAAAACATGTAGCCATAGAAAAGAATCCCATAAAAATAAAAGCCTTACGGTCTTGACAATGCACTGGCTATATTGAATGTTTCTGAGTATTGCAAAAAAGTGGTAATCATAGAATTCAAATCATGCATAAAATATTTTAATAAAAATTTTAAATGTGATGGCAGTTCTTACATCACCAGGAAATATGAAAATAATGTTTGGTTTATACACTAGTTCTTCAAGAAACAGAATGCTAAATATTGATCACCAGTCAAATGCTACAAAATGTGGGATACAAACTTTTCCATATAATCAACTACAAAAAAGATATCAGATTCCTCCTCCCCAAATCTGTAATATCTTACTTCATAAGAAAAAGTTAAATTAAGCTTGAATTATAAATACATGCTCCCCAGTTTATTCCTCTATTCTTCCTAAGCTGAAAAGGAAATTTCTTTTTTTGAGGTAGGGTCTCACTATAGCCCAGATTGACCGGAAATTCACTTTGTAGTCCCAGGCTGGCCTTGAACTCACAGTGATCCTCCTACCTCTGCCTCCTGAGTGCTGGGGTTAAAGACATGTGCCACCAGGTACTGGCTGGAAAAGTTTTATAATGTATTTATCTTTTACTTTCTTCTGGTATTTACATAATACACCGTGAAACAATACGACGAAGGCTCAAGCTGCACTAGTACCTGTATCGTGTTCTTCCTACAACTGACTTTCCTTCTCTCCACTGAGCCGTCACATCAGTGGGATCAAGTAGGCCATCAAAAATGTGCTCCCAGAGATACAAACCTGGCAATTAAAGAAAACATAAAACATTCACTGTCTTGTCTACTTTAGTGGGTTTATATTTTGTTGCTTTCCATCTCTGATTATATAATCAGAATTTCCCCCTTTTAACTTCTGGGAAGCAATGCTACCAGGCAAAAGTTCAGTCATCAATATGGGTGCTAAGGGCTGGAGAGATGGCTCAGCGGTTAAGGTACTTGCTTCCAGTGCCCAAGGCCCCAGGTTCAATTCCCCAGTACCCACATAAGCCAGACCCACAGGTGGTAGCCCTGGTGCGCGCTCTCTCTCTCTCTCTCTCTCTCTCTCTCTCTGTGTGTGTGTGTGTGCTTGAAAATGAATAAATAAAATATTAAAAAAATATGGGTGCTAAGTGTACGAATGGCGGAACTCAGAGGCTTTCAGTCTTAAATGTGGGTTATACTAAAGAAGAGTCCTTTACTCAAGACTGAGACAACCCTGTTATCACCAAACCCTTCCTATTACCATATTCTGAGATGAAATATATTAAAGTATAAGCTAAATTACTGCTATGATTAGAATTACTTTGATATCATAATTGGAATTACTGTTTTGTACCCAACATAGAGGGGCTCCTATGTATATGTAAGCATTCAATATGTCAAGCCGATACTAACTTCATTAACACACATCCCTAACTGCATGATGCCCTCTGCAGCCCAATGACACTGCATCTTTTCTCCTTAGGGCAACACGGCTTCACCTGAATGAATGCTTAAGGACAGAGGGGCGCAGCATCATACCATGAGTTCATGTTAATGTGGAGTCCACACACCACCTTTAGAACCTTTAGACATACTGAAAGATCTGTTTTGCTCCATTTTCATTATGCCTTGGTACTAAAATCACCAAACAACCAGGTTTAAAACTTGGCCAAACAGACAAAACCTTCCAAATGTGTCAGGCAGAATAATATCCCCTCCCCTATCTCTAATCCTAGTCTCTAGAATCTATGACTATGTCATTTTATACAGCACTAGAGACTGTCTCCATGTGATTAAGAATGCTGAGAGGGAAAGATTGTCGTGGATTCTCTCTCTGTTTGATCCTATGTGATCACCAGTGTCTCTCTATAAGGCACATAAGGATAAAAGCAAAGGTCTGAATCATGTGAAACCGTAAGTTAAGAAATGGGAGTAGTGTCTAGAAACTGTAAAAGGAAACAGATTTTCCTCTAGAGCATCCTGAAGTAAAACAGCCTTACAGAGACTTTCTGTATTCAGACTGAGTAAGTTACACTGTTTGAATTACTAAATTTGTAGTAATTTGTTATGGCAACTATAGGAAACTATGGGTTATGTGGGCAGATAATGATACCTGGAAGTAAAGTGATATTGTGACAAATATGTAAAAATGTGGAATTGGGAGATGAAGGACGCTGGAAGAGTTCTGAAGAGTAGGAATCTAAAGAAAAGCCTGGATTAAATAGCATGCTGGTAGAACACAGATGCTTAGCAGTTCATCTAGTGAAGACACAGAAGGAAATAAGGGAACCACAGAGAAAAACCTGTATTGTCTTGGAGAATACCTGGACTGTCATAAGCAGACTGTTGGCAGAAATGTATACATTAAAGGTACTGCTTGTAAGGACTCAAGAGAAAATGAGGAATGTGTCATTGGAAACAAAGAGAGAACCCTTGCTGTATAAGAAGAGTAAGGAGCTTAGCCTACCTGTGTCCTGCAGTTGTGTGTAAAGCAGAATTTGTAAGTGGTGACCTTGGATATTTATTTATTTACTTTTGAACTTGGACATTTAGCTGAGAGATTTCTAAGCAAAATGTTAAAGGTATGGACTGGTTTCCTTCAGCTCATTGTAGTAAAATATAAGAGGAAAGAGAGATTGAAGGAAAAACTGTTAAGAAGAATCCAGAATTTGATGACTTGAGAAAGCTTTGGACAACTGAGATCTTAAGAGGAGAAAAGCAAATTTACATTGCCAGGAAACTGTGCGGTATTGAGAGAAAGCCCAAGATGGTGTGGCTGCAACTGTTCACCAGGGCTCAGAAGGACAGAAAATCAGACATTCAACACAGAGCACTCCTGGAAGAGATAGTTCACGTGACTTATGAGTCTCCTTAGCCATCTTAGCAGATGTCAGGCATGCAGATTCAGGAAAGAACTGTGGAGGAGTTTTTGTCTAATGAAATGAACTCTTGTGACCAGTACAGGAGACCCACAAGGCTTTTAAGAATGCTGTATTAGCAAGAGCACTGTATCTAAGTGAATGGACTTTGCCTGTATTTCAAAAAGGCTTGGTTCACAGAGGCTCTGGCTGGTAAATTCCAGTGACAGAATTGGATTACCCCTCACAGTAAGCTGTTGGTCAGGGGGACCTATGAGGTCTCCAAGACAATACAGGCTATTGCCAAAGCACTTAGTTATCTACCAGACGTAAATGATAAGATTTTATTGCTGAAGACACCACAGGATGTAGTCACAGGATGAGAGTTCACACTGAGACTTAAGAGGAAGCCACCTCTCTGCTGGCTAGTCCTCGTAGTGCAGGAATATGCTATGTGAGTGGCTGGGGGGTAATGGTCACCAACAGCACGAACAAGCAGGGGATCCTGCAAGATGTGCACATCTGTGCAATAATGGCACACAGACTATGTGGGCAATCAACTCCTTTCTGATTGGATAACAGGCCTGCTCAGTGGGAGAGGCTTCATACCCAGAACTGAGAACCAACTCGGAAGATAAGAAGGAAGCTACCACTGGTCTTTGGCTGAGAAGAGAGGATATGCCCATCAAAGGTCTCTTAAATGACTATGCTATCCCCTGTAACCCATGCTGCTCTCACTCTTTGTTAGAGAATCTTTTTTAATTTTTAACAGCAAATATTGGGGAGAACCAAAATTCATCAATATGACAAGAAAAAGTAGCTGAGTGCCAGAGCCCAGGAGACATTATACAGGAAGTAGAGGAATAAATATGAGTGCTGCTATCACTGCTATCCTGCAACCTCCTCCATGGATATGGTGGTCAGTACTGAGGAGACTCAACACTCATCCAAGCAGACATTCAGAGATGCAGAGGGCTCACCACTAAAGGAGACTTGTAATGTGCCCACCAAGGTTCAGGGAACATCTGGAAGAGGGGGTGGAAAGATTTTAAGAGCCACAGGGTAGGAAGGAGTATCCTGAAGCACTGCTTTTCCCCACCCTCAGAGACTGACTGGTACATTCATGACCCCACAGTGAATATCAATCACCACTGAGGAAGGCCCTCGTGGAATGGGGAGGGGAGAGGGCATGAGAGTATGACCTGATGGGAATATGAACAATATGCAATAAGTTCATATAATAAAGTTCATAGTTAACTTCTTAAAAATAGGCTTGGTTCAGTAGCTCCTTTTTACATTTATTTCACCCTTCTTTAATGAGAATGTTTGTCATTTGTGTTCTATGCCTGGGAAATAGGGTGATGAAAGGAGTACTTCATAAAATTCATCTGGCCATTATGCCACTTATTAGACCGAGAAAAATCTACAAATATGAAAATTTGCTAGAGTATTAAAGTAAAGATTAGAGGGCTGGAGAGATGGCTCAGCTGTTAAGGCACTTGCCTCAGTGCCTAAGGCCCCCAGTTCAATTCCCCAGGACCCACATAAGTCACATAAGGGTGTTGACCCTGGTGTGCTCTCTCTCTCTCTCCTTGAAAAATGAATAAATAAAATATTAAAAAAGATTAGAAATGGAAACTTTATTAAAAAGAATAATGTATTTAAAAAGTAACTACCATTGCCACTAGAAACATCCTGAAAACTGTTAGAACTGGGTGACTGCATAGGTCCAGATATTTGAAATTCAGGTCAGTAGTAATTTTCAGGCATGACTCTGTGCATGTAAGCATGAATGAGTTTATAAGACACAAGCCAGTCACTACGCTGTTTACCCTTCTCTCACCTCATCCTTTCTATACATATCATACATACCACATATGCAAATCCAACCATATTCAAAGGCCAGTAAAGCCTCTGCTCTTTTTCTAAATTCATTTTGCTCCTATAGCTTTACTGATGGCCCATTCTCTACCTGAGCATTATATATATAAATATATATATATATACATATATATGTGTATATATATATATCCTGCTCACTAGACTATCTAATAGTACAAAAATGTTTCTCTGCACAATCAAGGCTTTCTGTTTTTGGTGATGTGGGTTGAATCCAGGGCCTTCAACATGCTAAGCATGTGTTAATCTACCACTGTGCCACACCCAAGCTGCAGGTACCTTCTTGTTGCCGGGACAAACAACCAACCAAAAGCAATGACAGAAAAGGATTTCTTTAGGCTTACAGTCTCCATGGAAAGCTTCATAATGGCAGAGGAAAATCACCTCTGTCGTAGCAGGTAGAAAGCAGTAGAAGGAGAGTTGAATTCTGGCATGGGGAGCTGGATATAACATCCTCCTTCTGTCCCAACAACACATCCTCCAGCAAGGCTCCACCTCCACAAATTGCCATCAGCAGGGAACCAAGCATTCAAAACACACGAGTTTATGGGGAACACCTAATCAAATCAACCCACCCCCATCTTGGCAATCAAGTTTAATCAGCCATTAGCCATTTTCCCTCAATGGACACTCATAATGAACAATATATTAAATCTCTGAGGAAGGCCTGCAGTGAAAAACCTTTCTTAACTCTGTTCTGATCAGCATTTCCTAAAATGTTTGGCAATTAAGGTCAGGGGCCACATAATCCATGTGTGCAATACATACACAGGCTGAAGAGAATTCTAATGGAAATAAGAAAATAAATATTGATGAAAGAATAAAAAAGCATCATGAATGGGCTGGAGAGATGGCTCAGTGATTAAGGCATTTGCCTGCAAAGCCTAAAACCCAAGTTTGATTCCCCAGTACCCAAAAGCCAGATACATGAAGTGGTATATGTGTCTAGAGATCATTTGCAGAGGCTAGAGTCCCTGGCTCATTCTCTCTCTCCCCTTGCTTGCAAATAAAAATATTTTAAAAACCATCACAAAACCATTAAAATGACAAAAGATACTAAAGTGAATTTGGTACCACTGCAGTGCATTTTAAATTGTTTTTGGCATGTGTTTCCTATGTACATCAACTTACCAACAGCAGCTTTGCCCCAAATTTGTACACTGTGGTCTGCTTGTTCTTTTGTGGATTTATTTAATATTTGTAGGCTTGTTTTAATTCTCTGTTGCTCTTCATTTTTCTCATCTCCTTCCCAAGGATTCCATTCTTCACTTTCCAAAGTAGACTGATCTGTTTAAAAAACATTGATACTGTTTACTATAAGGTAAAGCTGAGGTAATCAACTCAAGTAATTTAAGTTAAGTGTTAGTGATTTCTAATTTTACCCGAACTTCAAGTTTTCAGAGCTAAGGCAATTGAATTTGAACATTAGTTAAATACAAATTAAACCAAAAAAAACTTGGCAACTTAATTTTTATTGACCATTCCTCTGAAGATTTTAAAAATAAAATGCTAACTTGAGACCCGACAAGTACCTCCTCTAAAACAAAACCTTTAAGATGATAGGACAGCCCGGAGTAACAAGTTACATGTTTAACTTTTGTAATTCTTTACAGATTTATACATATAAACTATGAGTAAAGACTTTAGAAATGTAGTTTCAGTTTGACATTAATGTGAAAAATTCTGAATGATGGAGGCAGCATCATTAAAGGGATAATGGGAGCATACAGGTAAAGGTCCCAATAGAGGACAGGAGACCAGCCTCTGGAAGCAAAGCCTGGCCTTCCCAAGTCACTGTGGGATTAGAAAGGCAGGTGCAGGGACCCGGTGCACAGCCAGGGGGCCCAGAAGGGCGAGGGAGCAGGACCCAGTGCACAACCAGGGGGCCCAGTGCACAGCCAGGGGGCCCAGGAGGGCACGGGGACCCTGTGCACAGCCAGGAGGCTCAGGAGGGCACAGGGACCCGGTGCAGAGCCAGGAGACCCAGGAGGGC
>PVHP010014950.1:0-38281 GCA_004024765.1 Zapus hudsonius
CCCATCCCCCTCCCAGCTCATCTCTGACCAGGCTCAGCCCAATCCCATAGTTCTTTTGTCCTTCACTAGTATTTTTTCTCTTTCCTCCCTTTTAGATATTGCCAGAACAGCTTTTTTTCTTTTCCATATGCTCCTTTTAGAAATTTACAATAATTGCTTCTGAAGTCTCCTCTGCAATTTCTTTTTCTCCTTATGAAAGCTCCAGGTTCCAGTGGAAAACAAGAGGGAGAGAGACAATCAGGAGAAGCAAAAAGTTATTATAAATGAAGTGGGGTGGTGGCGGCTCATACCTCTAATCCTAGCACTGAGGAGGCTGAGGCAAGATCGCAAGTTCAGGGCCAGCCTGGGCTACGTAGTAAGACAAGAGAGGGAGGGAGGGAAGAATGGGGAGAAGGAGAGAAGGAGGAATGGAGGGAGGGAGGCAAGTTGGCACATGGAAGAACTCGTTTCTTTCTTTTCTTTTCTCTCCTTCCTTCCTCCCTCCCTTTTTCCTTCTTTTCTTTCTTTCTCTTCCTTCCTTCTTTCCTTCCTTCCTTTCTTTTTTCTCTTTCTTTTTTTTCTCTTTTTCTTTCTTCCTTTCTTTTGAGTATTGTTATATCGTCCAGGATGGCCTGGAAATCTTAATTCTCCTATCTTAACTATTGGGATTATAGTATGTTCCTCTCTCTCTCTCTCTCTCTCTCTCTGTCTCTGTCTCTCTCTCTCTCTCTCTCTCTCTCTCTCTCTCTCTCCTTTCTGTCATAGGCCCAACACAACCACAGACCAAAACCTCTGAAATCGTGAGCCAAAAGTCAGTCTTCCCTTCTCTTGACTATCTTGGATATTTTCTTACAGCAACAAGAAGCTGACTTACACATGAAGCAGACAGACTTCCTCCCCTTCCCCTAAATTTCCACCACCACTGCTCTTTACATAAATATTGGGGCTGTTTGTTCCAGAAGTTAACCTGGGCTAATTCAAATAAATACTGGAGCACCCCCTATTGGCAAAGGATTCACCCAAGATCCTCAATGAGGATGTTTGAAACCACAGCTAGTGCTGATTAATATATATACTGATTTTTCCCCACGCACATGCCTATCTATGGCAAAAGTTGATTTGTAAATTAGGACAAAAAGAGGTTAGCAATATGAAAGATTAGAACAACCTTTATACTGTAATACAAGCTATGTAAATGTTCTCCACACCTGCCTGACTGTAAGTCTTAGAAACCAATTTAGGATTACTTTTCCTTCTTAAATCAAGATGCTTCACACATTCAAAGGAAGCGCCAGTGGTTTCTGTTTGACACGTCCTGCCAGCATCCCAGCTCTGATTAAGTAAGATAAGGCTTCCTTGAACTCGAGCCCTGTGATCCGTGTGACAACCTAGACAGCATCTAAGTGATTCACAGTTAGGTAGCACATACCACATGGATACAGTGGACAAAGGAAAGGCTCGGGACCTGGGACAAGATGCCATCACACTATTCAGAACAGGACATGGTTTAAAACTCATGACTTGTTCATTTCTAGAATTTTCCACTTAACTTTTTTATGGACCATCATTGAGTTTGGGTAACTGAAATTATGCAATGTGAAACCAGGAATAACACAAAACTAGCATATGGATCAGATCTGTAAGAGAAAGAGAGAGAGAGAGAGAGAGAGAGAGAGAGAGAGAGAAGAGCAGGGCACAGGACTCATCCCTATTATCATACTCCATCTTCTCCCTTAAGTCCCACAGATGAAGAAAATTGTCCAGATTCTAGGATTGCATTCTCTGTCACTTGTAACGACTTACATGAGTTTCAAGGTGTTAGAAATCATGAATGACCACTCTAGATGGTGAGCACTGTCTCCAGCTGGTGAGCACTCTAGCTAGTGAGCACTCTCACTGATGGAAAGACACCAGCAGTTGCTGCTTGGAGGAGGAGGCTCGGACGGTCCACAGGAGACGCCCAGAAATCCAGTGCTCCTCATGGATCTGGGGATGTCAGTATCTGGGAGCCTTGTTAGGGGCCTTATGCAGCAGAGACCCCAGGCACCTTACTTCCTGGAGGAGTGTCCTAGCTCTCCCAGGAGACTTGGTAACACCCAGCGATGGAGAGAACATAGCCAACTCCCTGTCCTCAAGGAGGCCTGAAGTTGCTATGGTGTTTCTCTGAACCGAGTTGTTCAGTTGAAATTCTGTTGCCCTAGACACGCTTTGTCCTTTTGTGAATGGGAAAGAGACCATCCAATGCATGGTTTTAAATTCTGTTTCCATTTCCTCCTTTTCCTTTGAACCTGAAATGTTCAAGGAATTTGCTAACACTGGATTTAATAAACATATCTTAACGGGGAATTGGGCATAACAACTCATGGTTGGCCCACTAAACAATGTAACTCATTATGGACAATAAAGAAAAAAAATAAAAATAAAAAAATAAAATAAACATATCTTGTGATGAGAGCTGGCAGTGGAGCTCAGTGGTAGAGCTCCTGCCGAGCATGAGGTCTGGGCTCCATCCCAGCACAATGCACATGATATAGCTACTTTCACTCTAATCATAACTCAACCAAGAAAGAAACCTTACACCTTGAATTTTCTAGAACATTTCACAGCGCTCCCCTATTTTCGACTCCTGTTTGCACATCCTCCTGTAGAGTCAGAACAGATGAGTTCACAGGGGGTTTCCTTTGAGGAGAAATGCCCTGCAGGAAGATGGATAACAGAAGCTTCTGTTCTTGTCAGCATGAGGCCAGTGTCCCTGCTGTGAGGCCCAGCTGGGGATTCTGTGTGTCCCTGGCGCTCATGGGCCTGCAGACCTCCCCTTGCACTTCTCCTCAGCACCCAAAAGCAAGCTGGGATGCACTGAGAGGTGACACAGGCAGGGAGTCACTTGGGCTCCACTTGGAACTTTGGTTCAACAACCCAGGCGGTTGTCCCCAAGGCATAGAACAGGGCTGAGGAAGTGTGACCACAGCCAGGAAAACTGAGAGTAAGGCCTTGGAGAAGCAGAGGTTGGACCACTGCAGACCACCCAGGACCAAGAGCACACAGGACAGCCTCCCCTTTCCTTCCCTCTGAGTATCCCCTCCACAGATACCTACCAAGTACCCCACAAACCCCCTTTAGCATCCTTCGAGAAGACTTAAGATCCTCGAACCAACCATTTGGTTTCCCTAGTGGAAGCACCCTTGCTGGGACACCCTCTTGCTCTCTTAGGTGGCTGACACCTAAGCTTGCAGCTTATCAGAGAAGAGGTGAGATAATGAAGGTGCATCTTCCAACCCACATGGGGACTGTCAGCAGACCTGAAGTCACTCCATGAGGAACCTATCACAGACTCTGGAGAACCAGAGGTCAGGTTCACTCTTCTCCACTCTTTTTTTTTTTTTCTTATTCTTTTTTTTCTTAAATGTATATTTATTGTCCATAATGAGGACATTATATTATTCAGTGGGCAAACAATAAGTTGTTATCCCCAATTCCCCAATGCCCCCCCTCCCCATCCCCAATCAGCTGGATATCCTCCTCCGTGGGCCGTCTGGATCATTCCCTGTGGCAGGGGACCCTGGATAGCCTAGTACTCAGCCCGGTCCTCCTGTCCCAAGTGTGTTGATACTGAAGGGTGCCATGCCTCTGGATAGTCTCCCCCACCACAGCTCTTACAATCTTTCCGCCCCCTCTTCCGCAGAGTTCCCTGAGTCGCACTCTGCTCCACTTTTGTCCGCAGACTGGGAGCAGAGGACATGGGGAATGGGTGAGGACCCCTGGGTGTCCATGGAACTCACTCTGAGAACCACTTTGTCATCTGCCCTGATGGCTGTGAGCTCTAATTGTCCCTTATGTGGATCAGATCATCCTGTCCACTCTTGCAAAGTCTTGACCACCTGAAGCCCTCGCCCACTCATCCCTGAAAAAGGGGACCAAATGAGCAGCCCCCGGCAGGGTGTGTGGACCAGAACTTCATCTGCTGCTGGCCACTATGGTCACTCCACTCTCTACACAGACAGTCCTTCCTAGGGAAGCTGAAGGCCTGGAGGCAGGGACAGTGTTGCTCACTCCCTATTGTGTGGCTCAAACAGAATGGAGACAATGAATTCCCAGAAAAAAAAGGCCCCATTCAATCCCTCCTCACCTCACATCACCTCCCTCACCCTCCCCAGATGCCTGATGGAGCTGCAGCTTTCTCTTGAGACCAGCCTCACCCTTGAGTGCCCATGGTCACCTCTTCCTCTGCCTTCTTCCCACACCAGCATGCTGGCTGGCAGGCACCTCAGAGACCTTCCTACAAGATGTGGATGGCGCACACGTGTCTGGCCAGCTGAGAGGCTGTCTCTGGTGGGAGAGTGAAAGTCACAGAGAGGCTTCAAGTCTAGCGTCAGTGACTGAGCAGCGCACAGCATGAGGGCAGAGGCTGAGCCCATAAGGCTGCAGAGCCCACAGGGAGATCCTGAGGGAGTCTCCTGACCTCCCAGCCCAGGTCTGAAACACAGTGTGCTCAGGGAAGTAGTAGTGAATGCTCAGCCCTCTCTCTTCCTCTCCAGACTCCCTCTTCCCTCACCTCACAAACAGCTCACTTTCCATGTCTATTTCATTTGCAGCACATCCTGGGCTCCGACTCCACATGCACACAGTCCAGCATTGTCTCCTTGTCCTGCTGTGATCACTGGTGTTTTTGCATGTGCTGAGCATGCATGTGTTTGTGTGGGGGGATGCATGTATGTGCTTATGTGTGTTCGTGTGTGTGCACATATATACTTGTGTGTGAGTACATGGATGTGCTTTGTGTATTCATCTATGTGTGGGTACTGTACACAGTGCACATGCATGTAGAGGCCAGAGGTTGGAATCCGGTGTCTGTCTTAGTCACTCTCCATCTTATCCGTGGAGAAAGGGTCTCTCACTAAACCCAGATCTCACCAATGAGGCTAACTTAGCAAACCTACTTTCCCCAGGGACCCCGTCTCTGCCTCCTGCGTGCTGGGATTGCAGGTGTGTGCTGCAACGCCTGGCATTGAACCTGGGTTCTGGGGCTCTGAACTCAGATCCTCACGTTTTGCACCACAACCACTTTACCAACTGAGCCAAATTCTGGGCCCCATGCTGTGCTTTATCTCCTAGGAAATAGATGCGACTGAAAACATAAAGAAAATGCATGTGGTTCACTGAAACATATCATCAGCCAGGCAGAGAGGGCATGCATGGTGCCACACAGTGGTCCCTAACACCGTTTTCCACCTAACAGAGAGGAATGACTGATTCCAGATCTGAAAAGGCAGGAAATCCACAAAGACAAATCCAAACTGTCATCCAGAAGACAAAGTAACTACCAAAGGTTACTGGGGATCAAACGAAATCAAGAATCCATCTGAATAAGTTCTTACTCACCAGAAAGGTATGGTTTAGCATTGTTCAGTTTAATAACTGCAACGGATTAAATCCACAGGGCCATAATAATACTGCTTATGGTGGCAATGACCCCATCGCTACTCTGAAATTGATTTAAAAAAAAAAAAAAAGGACCTACCTTACAAAAACCAAAAAGGAAAAAAAAGGACCTAGCATTTTCTGTGCTGTGTTTTCTTCATACAAATTACAAGGTCAGAGCAAATTGAGTGTAAGAAAGAATTCCAATTAAGAAGGAAAGAAGAAAAGATATGATGCCCCATTTGGAAACTTGCGATGACAGTGACTCAAAGCCATGGTCATCACCAGGAAATGAGAGAACTCTCCTTTCCTGATGGAAAGAACAAGACATCTAGAAATCTCTCCAAGCCACTGGGTCTAACTACTAGCATACAAGAAAATCAAGGGACATTGAAATGTGTTAGAATAAAGCATGGGGGCATCAGAGTAGCATTGTATGCATGTTTCCTGAGCTGACATGTATAAGAAACCACAGGAGGGCTAGAGAGATGGCTAAGTGGTTAAGGTACTTGCTTCCAGTGCCTAAGGCCCCGGGTCCAATTCCCCAGGACCCACATAAGCCAGAACCACAAGGCAGTGGCCCTGGTGCTCTCTCAATCTCTCTCTCTCTCTCTCTCTCTCTCTCTCTCTCTCTCTCTCTCTCTCTGCTTGAAAATGAATAAATAAAGTTTAAAAAAAAAGAAACCACAGGATAAATGCAACAGTTTCCTCAATAAATATTAGCACATAATGAGAGACATGCAAACCAGTATAAATGAACCAAACTTGTTGGGATCCCAATATAAGCAAGTTGTCAAAATATAAAATTCATAAGACAATGGGAGAAATATAAACACTGGAAAAATATATTTGGTTGTATTTTAAAATATTGTTTTTACAAGAGAAAATGGTTTGTGGTTGTTTTAAATTATCTTTTCTTATCTTTCAAATGGTACAAGCTAAAATGCTGAGAGAGAAAATTCTATGATTACTGGAAACAGCTTGGACATTTTTGGAAGGGACTGAAGGGGTGGAAAGAAGCACGCAGGTTCTGATGACTGAGCAGGCGGGGGGGGGGGGTGAGACCATCAGGCTCAGGAGAAACTGATCACTGATGCTGTGCCTGTTTTCAAATTTCCATGAGGAAATGCCTTTTGTAAAATATCTTATCTATTTATATATTTGTAAGCAGAGAGACAGAGAGAGAGAGAAACAGACACAGAGAGAATGGGCGTGCCAGGGCCTCCAGCTGCTGCAAACAAACTCCAGATGTATATAACACTTTTGTGCATCTGGCTTTAGGCTTTGTAGGCAAGTGCCTTAACCACTGAGCCATCTCTCCAGCTCAGGAAATGCTTTTAAAGCATACTGTCAAATAATTTTCAGTGACATGGTAAAAATGCTTACAATTAATGGGAGAAGAGCAGGAAAGATATTAATACTGTAAGAGCCAAGCTATGCAAATCAGAACGCTCTTTGCACATAAGAACGCTCTGTAGCAATTGCTTGCAGTGGTTATCTGGTGGATGGTGCAATTAGGGGTGAATGTCATTCCTTACTCTACACTGATTCTCCAACTTTCTGCAATGGCATGTATAACTTGGACAACTGAATGACAGATTTTACTCTATTTTTTTTGTTGTGTGCATGTGTGTGTATGTACATTTGTATGTATGTGGGCGCGCATGTATGCAGATGTGCAAGCAGATGTTCGTGCACATGTGTGTGGAGCCAGAGGTTCACATCAATTGCTCTCCATTTTATTCAGGTCCCTCCCTGAATCCAGAGTTCATGGACTCAGCTAATCTAGCCATCAAGTGAGCCCCAGAGATCCCCTGTCTCCACCAGCTGAGGGATTACTGTCGTGTGCCACAACACCTGGTACTTTATGTGGATGCTGGGGATCCGAACTCAGGTCCTCATGCTTCTGTAGGAAGCACCTTCCCCACTGAGCCATCATTCCAGGACCTCTATTCTAACGTTTAAGAGGAAAACATCAAGTCATTTGATGTGCAGTAACATCTCTCACGGGGGCTTAGTACTATCCAGGATTGCCTTCACACTTCAAATTCCTAGCCCTCCATTTTTATCATGTGTATCATGGGATGACAGATTTTATTTATTTATTTATTTATTTATTTATTTATTTATTTATTTATTATTCTTCCAGAGTTTGGCTCAGTTTTACCATAGGGCTTTTGTTTTTAATATTTTATTTTTATTTTTTTATTTATTTGCTTATTTGCTTATTTGAAAGAGAGAGAGAGACAGTACGGGTGCACCAGGGCTTCCAGCCACTGCAACCAAACTGACTCCAGACACATGCATTACTTTGTGCATCTGGCTTTATGTGAGTACCAGTAATTGAACTCCAGCAGTCAGGCTTTGCAAACAAGTGCCTCTAGCTGCTGAGCCATCTCTCCAGCCCATCAAAGGGCTTTAAAGAAAAAAAAAAACAGTTCAATAGTTACACACATATGAATGTTCAAGTATCCCCAAAGGAACCTGGTAAATGATTATCATTAGGTACTTGTTCTAGAAACTTCTATGCTTGAGATAGCTTGAGCATTTACCCTTTTGGCTTTGGTGAAAGATATAATCTGGAGGTTTCCACATGTTCCTCAGCCTTTCTCCATGGGAAAACATGTGACTCTCCAGCATCATGGAACACATGGGGTGCTGAGTAGCAGAATCCTGGCAGATATTTCCTGCTTGACACAGAGTCCTGCCAGGAGCAGGGAATTTGTTTTCTGGGAGTCAGTGTGTATGAAATTACTGTGCTACTATCTTCTGACCAGCCTTTCTTTTAAAAAAAAGTAATCTGTATAAGGATATGGGCAAGTCCTGTGTAACTCACTAGCCTAGAAAGTTCTAGAAGGGTTGGAAATGTTAACATAGCTATTATCATCAGGCCTTGTTGGGTCCCACGGAATCAGTTATACCCTGGGATGAGTATCTTTCCTCCACAATCTCATGGATTTCTTCGTGGTTTTTGTTCAATTTGGGTATTTGTTTGTTTTGTTTGTTTGTTTGTTTGTTTTGTTAGGAAACAGGAGAAGCTTTGACCAGGCTCCTACTCCCTATGCACCCAGATATCCACCTGGAGGGGTCTGAGCAGTGGTTCCCCTACTTCCTCTCTAAGTGCAGGATTTTGGTTTTCCTCTCTTAACTCTCCTGTCTGGGGATGATGACCTTTCGGTCAAATCATAACTGGAGAACTTCTTGGATTTCCTGCTTGGAGATTATCACCCCAGCATCTCCATATCTCATGTGCACATGTGTGGGGCTCATTCCTTCACTCTCCAGTGGATCTCAGATATCCTCGTCAGTCTAGACAAGCCAAGCTCTGGGGCTAGAAGTTCTGGTTCACTGACAGGTAGAGAGGACTTGCCTAGGAGCCAGGCCACCCTGCCTGCACCCCAACCCAGCCAGGGACACCCATATTCGTGATGCTGAGAATTCTGCTCCAACATCCCATCAACACCCCCTTCCTACTTCTCCCATCCTGGTGACCCTCCTCTTCCTCATCTCATTCTCTCTCCCCCTCCCCTCGCCCCTCCCCCTCTTCTTCCTTCCTCTCCTCCCCTCCTCCTTTCTCTTCCTTCTCCATCCCCAATCACAGGCGTGTCTGCAGGACCACATCTACCCCAGGAACAGCCAGAAAGAAAGTCAAAATCCCAACATTTCAACCTAGGTTCAAATCAATTTCTTAAGAGAGCCTGTCCATGGGAGAGAAGGGAACTGAGATCAGGAGAAAGGCCGAACAGCACTCTTCAGAAAACAGGAGAAGCTTTGACCAGGCACCTACTCCCTGTGCACCCAGATACCCACCTGGAGGGGTCTGAGCAGTGGTTCCCCTACTTCCTCTCCAAGTGCAGGATGCACGTGTCCACCAGGCAGGTGTGCTGGGGCTGGAGTCCTGCAACCCACTGCACCCTTGCAGCAGAAGCAAGTGCCCAGCTGAGCCAGCACCCACATAAATGCCAGGCATGGTAGTGTTCATCTGTCATCCCAGTCCTGGGGAGGCTGAGACATGAGGATCCCCCACTTTACTGGCTAGCTTGTGCCTCAAAAATAAATAAATAAAATTTTTTAAAGGTGGAGAGTGTCATGGTTTGATCCAGGTGTCCCCCACAAACAAATGAATGTGTTCTGATAGATCGATCCTCAGCTGATGGCAGTTTGGGTTTTACAACCTTGATGGAGCTGTGTTGTCAGGGGCGGGCTTATGGGGTTATAAGCCAGCTTCCCCTTGCCAGTGTTTGGCACACCTTCCTGCTGCTGTTTGCAGTGCTGTGGCGGAGGTGATGTCCAGCCCTCTGCTCATGCCATCATCTTCCCTGCCAGGATGGAGTCTCCCCTCAAGTCCGTAAGCCTAATAAACCCATTCCTCCACAAGCCGCTTTTGTTTGGGTTCTTTCTGTGCAGCAACTAAGAAGCTGACCACAACAGAGAGCAATTGATGAAGGTGTCTGATGTCAACCTGGCCACCACATGCATGTGAATATGCATGCACACATGCACTTATGCAACACTCAAGTATTCATATGAAAATGAAGCAAAACCCGAAGACAGCCAATTCCATTACTGCCCACACTATTGCTTTCTCAGCTTCTCAAACCTCGTGGTTCTCATTTTGTGTTTTTTATTTTGCTTTTTGTGTTTTGGGGTTTTGTTTTTGTTTTTATCTTCTTGAGACAATGTCTCAGCATGTATCCCAGGATGGACTCAAACTCCTGACCCTCCTGCCTCAGCCTCCTAGTCCTGGGGTTACAGGTATGTACCACCATACCTGGCTCACTGAGTCTATGGGGAGGTGAGAGCAGTTTGGATTGATTGGCTTCAATCAGCTATGTTATCAAAATTAATTTCACTATTTCTGTTTTACGCTTTAAAACATGACTGGGAGATGGTTTTTTCATTAGGAAAGTGCTCACGTGGTCTATCTGCTGGCCACCCCAGGCTTCACAGCTGTGAGACTTGGGAACATTCTCAGAGACTGTCTTACATCCATTTACTTCATTGAAAATACAATTTATCCATCTGCCAAAAAGGTCTTCTCCACCCACCTTTTTCTCACTGGAAAGAAAAAGCTAATCAAAAACCAAGTTTTTCAAATTAATTTTATTTTTCTGATTAACACATAAATGTTTGTACATATTTATATAAAGTAGCTATTTATCTGTCACAAAGCGTCCCACATGGTGGCAAGCCTTCTTTGAATATTCCCATGATGCCTTTGATTTCACACAGCTGAATGCCACTGTTAAGTCACCCATCCTTGTTAAAAATCACCATCAATGCCATTCAACTACATGTTCTCCAGAGACTTCCCATCCCCCCAGCTTCTCACACCGAGTGTGCTGAGCGCCCCAGGTTTGCTGGGTCAACACAATCTGTTCCATGCTTTTGTGAACGATGCCATCTTCTGCCCCATGCAGCGGGAAGCTCTTATTAGCAGAAGTCCTTGAGACAGAAGGCTTCTTTGAGGCTTCAAAGCAAAAGCAAATATTTGCTAGAAGGCTCCACAGGATTTTGCAAAAGAAAAACAAAAATCCAGGCATGATTTCCAAAGCCATGGCCGCTCATGTAACACATTTGGCAAAATGGGGGCTGCCGGTGAACCAAGAGCTTCCAGAAATGTCCACTGTGGAGATTGAAGCCCGCCGCTCCTGGATCATAGGAAAATGCCCACCTGAGCACTCAGAGGCTGAACAGCAGACACACACGCACTGCCCCAAGGAAGGTGTGCTGGTCGTGTCCTTGGATGGCTGCCCACCTGGGACCTGACTCCCCGGTTCCCACGGCTTCGCTGCTGTGAGTGGTCAGCAGGGAGGGCTAACCACAAACTGGTAGGTACAGGTGTTTCTCCAAAAAGAGGACATCCCACACAGTTTTAGAAAAGCCCGGACTATCCTGGGGCAGGGGAGATGGCTCAGAGGTTTAAGGCACTTGTTTGCAAAGCCTGCCAACCTGGGTTTGATTCCCCAGGACCCACAGAAAACCAGACACACAAAGTTGCTTATGTGCCTGGAGTTCATTTACAGTGGCCAGAGGCCCTAGTGTAACTATTAATATTCTCTCTCTCTCTCTCAAATATATAAATAATTTTGTAAAAAAAATAGAAGAGAGACTACTTAGAAGAAGAGATTGGGTGATGGGAGGGTAGGATAGGGGAGGAGAAAGGGAAGGTGGCAGGAGGGGATGATGACTATGGCATATTGTTTATATGTATGAAGGGTGTAAAAAAACGTTTTTGAAAAAAATCATGTTTTCTCTCAATTGTAGGCCCAAGACTTTTTAGGTAACATATTTAGTAGAATATATACATATATATGTGTGTGTGCAAAGTATATATATTATATATTATATATTATATATTATATATTATATATTATATATTATATATTATATATTACATATTACATATTACATATTACATATTATATATATATATATATACTTTAATCATCACTGTGACAAAATACCTGAAAAGAAGCAATTTAAGGAAGGAAGGGTTTATTTAGGTTTACAGCTCCAGGGGATGCAGGTCATCACGGTGAGGAAGGCATTTCCACAGGAGCACGAAGCAGCTGGTCACATCTCCTCCACAGGCAGAAGTAGAGCACAAACAGACCCCCCCTCAGTGACCCGCTTCCTCTGGCAAAACTCCACCCCCTAAGAGTCTGCAACCTTCCCAAACAGCTCCACCAGCTGGGGACCAAGTGCGCCAATGCACAAGCCTACGGGAAACATTGCACAATTGAACCACAACAGATACAGAGTCACGTATGGGCAGATGATGTGAAAATGTAAGTCTAGGAAACAGAAAGTGGAAGGGGGAAGACGGAAGGCAGTGGGTTCGAAGGGAATGTGCACCTAATCCTCTGTGACCAGTGTCCTGGAAAGGGGAAATGTGAACACAGAGCTACACAGAGAGAGAGCTGCATGAGGAGGTGTAGAGGAGCCAAGAGAAGACTGGGGCCATCCTGCCAGGCCCAGAGCACCAGGGGCCATCCACAGCTGCCAGAGACCCAGATGGTTCCTTCCCTGGCATCTTCCAGAGGCTCAGCTCTGCCAGTACCTTAAATTCAAACCTCTAGTAACTGGGAAACAATAAACTTCTGATATCCTAAGCCACCCAGTTTGTGGAACTTTGTTACAGTAGCACAGAACACTCACGCAGACTTGACTTGTAACTATTCCCCAGGACTGGTTTATTTCTACCACTCACATGTCTCCTGACACCTGCCATTGTTTGGGTGGTGACCACTGAGAGTCCCAGTGTCTGAAGAATGTGTGCAAGCTTGAGTTGTCGTTTCACAAAAATAGAAGAAATCCAATCCATTCTGAGCCTCACATATAAAAGAATTTTACACAATCCAAAGCAGAAATCCAGAACTCTTAAAAACTCAACAGTAAAGCAGACTTAAAACTCACCCACCATGACTCAGGGATCTCAGTGGAAGAGGGGGCGGAAGGATTGTTAGAGCCATGATGGAGGAGAATATCCAGAGTCATTGCCCCCCTCAGCAACAACACACAAAGGAAAAAAATACTGGCTACCTCTCATACAATCCATAACCCCCTATCCCATGGACTAGTTCAGTAAGCCCACTGAGGAGGGCTCCCAGTGGGTTTGGGACAAGGAGGAGGGAAATGGGGGTACCATCACAAGACTTGCTCATGCAATGTATCTAATTACTGTCAATAAATATGGGAAAAAATAATTTTAAATCTTGACATTAAAAAATTAATTTTGGGCCAGGCATGGTGGTACACACCTTTAATCCCAGCACTCGGGAGGTAGAGGTAGTAGAATCGTGAGTTTGAGGCCAGCCTGAGACTCCAGTGAACTAGAGTGAGACCCTACCTCAAAAAACCAAAAAAATTAATTTTGGTATGTCACAAATATTATATGAGGTACACTTGCACTACACACTCATTTGTTAGGGATCTGAGATTCTACTTTAACTTGGCAGCCTCTAGGTTATATGGCAACAGCCAGAAAGCATTTTGGGGTTACACCAAACTCCCTGGAAAATATAAATGCTTGGTACCATGAGGCAGGTTGGCAGCATCTCCATGAGGCTGAGCCAGAAGACACAGCTTATTCTATGACCTCTGAGCACTGCTTCTCACTCCTAAAGCAAAGAAAGTTCTCCTCTCCTGTACAGGGCGTCCTGTAGGTAGGATTCTTTCTTTATGGGGGGCTGGACATGTGGCTCGGTGAGTGACAGTGCCTGTCTCAAAAGCATGAGAATGAGGACCTGAGTTCGATCTCCATCACCCATGAAGAAATGCCAGGCATGGTGGCACACACTTGTCATCCCACTGTTGGGGAGGCAGAGTCAGTTGAATCACTGGGACTCCATGAGCTCCAGGCCAACGACAGACCCTGTCTCAAAAAAAGGTAAACAGCATTGCTGAGGGGGACACCTGGCCTGCACATGCAGATGCACACGTGTACAGGCGCCCCTGCACACGCATGAACACATATACACACACCTGGAAAAAAGACCTGCTTCCACCATGGCCACATCTCTGGCACCTAAGTAGTGACTCAAAATACAGCATGCACTGGTGCACCTTAATACACCTGAAATGACACCGCAGACAGAGCCAGCATCAGGAAGGCGTGGCCCGTGCCACCTACCACACAGGGCCCAACACTCAGAAGGATCCAAAACTTGATGAAAAACTCTGATGTTAGGCTGAAGAGATGGCTCAGCAGTTAATGAACTTGCCTGAAGAACCTAATGACCGGGTTTTGAATGCACAGTACCCACGAAAAACCAGATACACAAAGTGGCACATGCATCTGGAGTTTGTTTGCAGCAGCTGGAGGCCCTAGTACACCCATTCTCATTCTCTCTTTCTCTCTTTCTCTCTCTCTCTCTCTCTCTCTCTCTCTCTCTCTCTCTCGCTCTCGCTCTCGCTCGCTCTCGCTCTCTCTCTCTCCAAATAAATAAATAAAAACTCTGATGTTGCCATACTGAAATTCTCAGGGTCAGGGCCTCTGTGATTTTATTTTGCAGAGGGCACCACAACCCCAAGGAGTGGATGCTGACAGGTCCCGGGTCTCTTCTTTGCTGTGCTCACTCCAGTCCTGGCACCTCTTCCTGTACAGGCTGGCACTTCTGGCTGCAGGAGAGATGGTTTTTGACTTGTGCATGCCTCTGGAGCCTTGTCTGAATTTCCTTCCAACTTGGCCTGGGGAACGCTGGGGAAGAATCTGCTATCTTTGGCTCTTCAGACTGCGGTTTGCGGAGGACAGTTGTTGCTCACAGCAACTTGAAGGCAGGGCGGAGATTTTCCTGGAGTCTCCATGAGCCAGAAGATGTGAAGTTATATTGTATTTCCCACCAGTAGCTGACTCCCCAGCTGCGGTGTGTGGAACCAGTCTCCCTGGATCTGCTTCACTCATTTTCCAATCTCCCTTTTTCCCTCCTTTCTCATTCAGCTTTCTTTTGTTTCTTGGTTTATCCTTCCTGTCAGTCACTTCTCTGAACTCCTTCAAGGAAAGTAAGTTATTGGAACTTAAAAGCTTGCTCGGCTCCTAGTCAGAGCAGAACAGGAGATGTTAGAATTCAGAGCATCGCTATGGCCAACTTTTCCAAAGTGACCCGTGTGGGCATGCGTGTTACCCAGACAGAGCACCAAGTCTGAAAAGTAGAAATCTAAGCTGCTCTAAAATCCCAAACTCTGCAAAAACCAGCGTGATGTCACGAGTGGATAATTCCACATCATGAAACTTTGTTCAATGGCCAAAATTATTTCTGGTGTGTGTGTGTGTGAGGGTGTGTGTGTGTGTGTGTGTGTGTGTGTGTGTGTGTGTTGTGGATATGTTCAGGTTCACGTGTGTGACTCTGGGCATGCATGTGCCACAGAGCGCCTACAGACATCAGAAGACAACTTTGGAGGTCAGCCCTCACCAGGGTCTCTCACTGATCACTGCTGTGTTCTCCAGACTAGCTGGCCTTTGAGCTTCCAGGAAATCCTTCAGTCTGTCTTCCTTCCCTCCACGTGTGTGCTGGATTTATAGAAGCTCTCCAGCATCTGGCTTTGACCTGAATTCTAAAGATCCAAGTTCAGGGACTCAAGCTTATATGATGCGAGCTTTATCCACTGAGCCATTTCCCCAGACCCATCATGCACAAAATTATTTTAAAATATTTTAATAAGAAACCTCCTGCTATGTATGTGAACATAAAACATAAATGAATATCATGTCTAGGCTTGGGTCCCATCTCACCTCAAAATATCTCATATGTTTATGCAAATATTCTAACATCAAAACAATGTAAAATTCAAAACACTTCTGGTGCCAAACACTTAAGATAAGAGATATTCAACCTGTATGTACATGTATATGTGGGGGTAGGAATACTTACCTAGTCTAGGATTGAAAATGTCATGTGTGCAGTTTATATACGGGGAAACAGAAGTAGAAGGATTGCCATAAATTTGAGGCCACCCTGAGGCTACATAGGGAATTCCAGGAATTCTGCTATCTCTGGCTCTTCAGACTGTGGTTTAGGGAGGACAATTAGCCTGGTCTAGAGCAAGACCCTACCTTGAAGAACCAAATAAATAAATAAAGATACTGTCTAGAAAAACCTTTCCAACTTTTAACTTATAGACAGATAGATAGTGCATATCAGTCAGCTTTCCATGACTGTGATGAAATATATAAGTAATCAACTCATAAAGAGGGAGGGCTTATTTTGACTCAGTGTCTCAGAAGTTTTGGTCCATCGTCATTTGGCTCAAATGCCCTGGGGCACAGTACAGCTTGATGGCACTATGTGGTAGAGGAATCCTGTTTACCTCATGACAGTGAGAGAAAGAAAGAAAAAGACAGAGGAAGAGAGAAGGGGGAAGGGAGGCTGGGGTTATAAAACCCCTTCAAGGGCACACTCCCAGCTTGTCTTGTAAAGGTTTCACAACTTCCCAGTAGTACCATGAGCTGGGGTTCAAGCCTTCAATACGTGGACCATTAGGAGACATTTCAGATCCAAGCTGGAGCATAGGTAGGCAGACAAATAGATGATAGACAGTAGATAGATAACAGATTGATAAACAGATAGACAGGCAGATGATAGTGTATCAGTTACTTTTGCAATACTCAACCATGTCAGCTATGGGAGGAAAATTCTACTTCCAGTTCCAGAGGAGAGACTCCATCATGGCAAGCAAGGCGTGGAAGGCTAGGGTGGGAAGCCCATGTCACATTGCCTCTCTCTCTATCTATCTATCTATCTATCTATCTATCTATCTATCTATCTATCTCAAATAAGCAAAGAGAAGCAGAG
Source organism: Zapus hudsonius (assembly GCA_004024765.1). Lineage (NCBI taxonomy): Eukaryota > Metazoa > Chordata > Mammalia > Rodentia > Dipodidae > Zapus > Zapus hudsonius. The sequence continues at coordinate 16,692 of PVHP010014950.1, forward strand.
AGACAACAGCATGTAATGCTGGCCATATACCTCAAGACCCAATCCCCCAGTGACATCCTTCCTCCAGCAAGGCCAGGTGTGGTGGTGTCATGGTTTGATCCAGGTGTCCCCCACAAACAAATGAATGTGTTCTGGGTAATCGATCCTCAGCCCAGTTTGGATTTACAACCTCAGTGGAGCTGTGTTGTTGGGGGTAGGCTTTTGGGGGTTATAAGCCAGCTTCCCCTTGCCAGTATTTGGCACACCTTCCTGCTACTATTTCCAGTGCTGTGGTGGAGGTGATGTCCACCCCTCTGCTCATGCCATTGTTTTCCCTGCCAGGATGGAGTCTCCCTAGGAGTCCATAAGCCAAATAAACCCTTTCCTCCACAAGCTGCTTTTGTTTGGGTTCTTTCTGCGCAGCAACTAGAAAACTGACCGCAACAGGTGGCATGCATTTTTAATCCCAGCACTGGGAAGATGGAAATAGAAGGATCCCTGGTGCTCACTGGCCAGCCAGTCTAGCCTAATTGGTGAGGTCAAGGTCATTGAGAGACCCACTAAAAGGTAGATAAAGCCTGTGGAACAACACCCAAGGTTGTCCTCTGGCCTGCTCATGAACCCACATTCGCATGCACATGTACACGCCTACACATGAAAATACATGTTAATTTTTATTTTATTATCCATTATGAGATAAATTTAATGAACAAATAATGAATTGTTATCCCCATTTCCCCAATGCCCCTCTTCCCTATCCCCAATCAGCTGGATAGCCTCCTCTGTCTGGATCAGTCCATGGGGTAGGAGATTATGGATATCCTAGGAGTCAGATTCCACCCGCCTTAGTGTGATGTTACTGAGGGGGGCGATGTCTCTGGGAGTTCTCCCCCACCATGGCTCTCACAATCTTTCCGCCCCCTCTTCCTCTCAGTTCCCTGAGTCATGGTGGGTGAGTATGAAGGCTGCTTTATTGTTGAGGTCTTAGGGGTCTCTGTACTTCTGCTTTAGGTTGTGTTGAAAATCGTTGGTGTCTGTCTGGCTTATCCTGTGTTCACTGATTGGCTGTGGTTATGGGTCTCTTGTTATACACATTAATTTTTAAAAGATTTTCTTTTTTCTTCAAAAACATAATGCACTCGGCAGCCCCGTGTCCCGATCCCCACCTGGTGGCATTGTACTGCCATGGCTGCTTTGTCTGGAGGACCAGGGTCCCCAGCACCTGAACACCAACCATCCCTATCAGCAAGGTGTGCGCCAGGCTTTACAGAGAAATGACCCTCCCGCCCTAGCTATGGGGTTTTCTCTTTCCTCCACCTAGATGCTCCTTGGATCTGTTTTCAAAATATACACAGACACAAATGCCCCTGAGCCACCAAGCCTCACTGGGAAGCAACCAAGGGTTGACCACATCCTGAGGTGACTCTATTCTGGCCCATCGGCAATACAACACAGCAGAAAGCTCTTTGCTGGGTGACTTACACAAGCCAAGGAACCCTCCAGGTCGCAGCAGAAAGTCACAGAGCTTTATGTGAGGAAGAAAGGGTGTGAACTCATCCCCAAGACTCAAAAAACTGTACAGGACAGAGAGTCTCTCTCTCTCTCTCTCTCTCTCTCTCTCTCTCTCTCTCTCTCTCTCTCTCTCTCTCTCTCTCTCTCTCTCTCTCTCTCTCTTCCAGGCTGACCAGGATCACTATATAGTCTCAGGGGTGGCTCTTCCTACCTCTTCCTCCCGAGTGCTAGGACTAAAGGTGTGAGCCACCACACTCAGCCTCAGACAGAATCTCTTGTGTGCCCGGGGTTCCATACTGTTGAAAGACCCAAGGACCGGCCCTGGGTGTGAACACCAGCATTACAGAACCTCAAGGCTCGCCCCCAGACACCCACCTCCTCCAGTTAGGACCCAAAGGTTCCACAACCCTCCCAAAACAGCTCCACCAACTGGAGATCAAGTGTTCAGACACATGCACCTGTAGGGGACAGCCTGCTTAAGACAGCGTTTCTCCATGTTCAGTTGTTCACAGCTCAGTTCTGGGAGGGTGAAGGCACAGCCCAGAATGCTGCGTGTTGCTCCCACAGAACGATCTTCCTGGGGATCCCACGTAAGATCTGAGTCATGGCTGCAGAGATGGCTCAGCAGTTGAGGCACTTGCCTGCAAAGCCTAACAACCCAGGTTCAATTCCCCAGTACCCACGTAAAGCCAGATGCACAAAGTGTCGCATGCATCTGGAGTTTTGGGGGAGCATAGTACAGCATGATGGCACTATGTGGTAGAGGAATCCTGTTTACCTCATGACCATGAGAGAAAGGAAAAGAGGAAGAGAGAAGGAGGGAGGGCTGGAGGCCCTGATATTTTCTCTCTCTCTCTCTCTCTCTCTCTCTCTCTCTCTCTCTCTCTCTCTCTCTCTCTCTCTCCTTGCAAATAAGATATTTTTTTAAATATCTGAGTTAGCCAAGGACACTGGGGCCAGGGAGCCTATCTGGCTGTACCACAAAGACTTGTACAGCTAGAAGGGCATGGTTAGCTGAACAAAAGGAACTCAAGCCCAAAGCTGACCAATGGAAATACCAACACCTGGTGGGACCCAGAGTGGAAGAGGAGCCCCATGACACATTCCGGGGATCCAGAGAGTCTGCCACCACAAGGCTCAAACAGATCCCCTGTGACCCCGTGTCTTCCCATGGGCATGCTGAAGTGGACAGTCACAGCAGACAGTCACAGGGGAGACACAGGAAGTGCTCTGGGCCTACAACCACTCACCTGGCAATGACACAGCTGTCTCACACAGGTGCTGATTTACCCCACCGGCCAGTCAGGGTTTCTGGAGAGTGGGGACTTTGTGGAATGCATGTGTGTGTGCACGTGCACGTGTGTGGGTGGTGCTGGGGGTTGACTCCAGGGCCTCACAGGCGCTAAGCATGTAGTCTACCCCTGAGGTCCACCCCCAGCCCCTTGTAGAACTCTGAACCTATGATAGACTTCCCCATGGCAGAGACAGGAAGAGTATACTGATTGTTTCCAGAAATATCCTTGGAGAGTATTGTGTCCCAGGCACAGTCTCGGAGTTGGAATACAGTATGGAGATAGACGGGGATGATGGAAGAAGAGGAGGGAGGGAGAAAAAAGACAAGGAGAGAAAAGGGAAAGAAGGGAGAGGAAAGCCTCACACAGCATGAAGAGCTCCCTGGCAGGTGGGCTCCTTGTCGAGCGGTCTGATTCTGACTCTACGGACTCTGGGAACAGAATTCAAGGGTCTTAAATGTGTATGGGATCAGGAGTTCCAGGCCAAGCTACATGAGGCTTGTCTCAAAACACACACGCGCACACAAACTACATGTTATATGTATTTAAATATCTTGTATATTTATATATATAAACATATAGCTTTTCGTTGTATATATACACATGCATACATATAGACCTATACTACATATGTATATATGTGTACATATATAAGAATGTAATTGATCTCTGTAATCCAGAGTATTTCATTTGATACATTTAAAACCATTCTCCTAGCCAGAGGTTGGTAGAAACCATGGACCCAAACAGGGAGGTAAGAACAGATCTGATTCACCAGAGGCTGTGTTCCCAGAGCTGAGGACCATACAGGCTCCTGTGTGGCCACCCACACTCAGGCAAGTGAGGGCAGAGTCCTGGAGCCTGGGGGAGAGGGCTACTCCCTGGGCACCTATCTAGATTGTCACCATGACAAATGTATAATAATTAAACTGACTTAAAGGGTTTTTGCAGAGCAGAAGTGGCTGATTAAAAATAAGTCTTGGCGCTGGAGAGATGGCTAAGCAGGTAAGGCACGTGCCTCCAGTGCCTAAGGCCCTGGGTTCAATTCCCCAGGACCCACAATAAGCCAGACCCATGAGGTGGTGGCTCTGGTGCGCTCTCTCTCTCTCTCTCCCTCTCTCTCCCTCTCTCTCCCTCTCTCTCTCTCTGTATTTATCTGCTTGAAAATTAATAAATAAAATATTTTTAAAAATAAGTCTTATCCACACGTGACAGTTTATGGACAGCAAGCAAGCCTCTGCTCTGGAAGCAGAAAGCCAGAGAAATGTGACACCTGCAGTGGAGTTGCTCAAACCATGTGCCCAGGGCAGAGCAGCCTAATTCCCAGCACCTGGCCGGGCTGCTCCCCCTGCCCCCCTCCCACCACACACATACTTGGTGCACCTGCACGACTCTCCATGAGACCTATGCCACCTATTCCTATGTTACCTCCCCCAACTCTCACCTCTGCCCACAGGTTCTTGAACATCTGAACATAGGTGGGTGGGACGATCCTTAGAACCAGTGTGCACTAGCTGTCTGGTGCTGTTGTCCCCTCTTCTTTTTGAATATTAATTTATTTATTTGTAGGAGAGAAAGAGAAGGAATAGAGACCAACAGAGAGAATGGGTGCACTACTGAAAATGGACTCCAAATACATGTGCCACTTTGTGCATCTGGCTTTAAATGGGTCCTGGGGAATCAAACCCAGGTCATTCGGATTTACAGGCAAGCACCTTAAGCACTGAGCGATCTCCCCAACCCCTATCTTCAAGAGTACCACCTCTGGGCAGCCGGGAAGAAACAAAACACTTAAAGGCAAACAGTAATGTCAATGACAGTAATGACATGACAAGAAAAGGAGGGTCACATCCAAACACTCTGAAAAACACAGGTTAACCTGGATCCTGAGGAGTTCTGCTTCCAGACCCACCTCTTCCCTGAGAGACCCCATTAAAACACTTCCAAGGGAGAGAGGGCTCCAGTTCCTGACTAGACCCCATGACTCTGGACAGCCAGGCTGCTGTCCTACAGATGGTAAACCTTGCCATCCAGCGTCAGATGGTAGGAAAATGGCTTTCTACAGAAAGGAACTCCACCAGTGGTAGTGGAAGCTGCATCCTAAGTCCCTATGCCTCCCCCAGACTTGTTCTGTGTAGGCTAGAGGGCACACAGCCCCCACTCCCTAGCCTAGTCCGGGCAACCCCTCCTCTGGGTTCTCCAGGCAGGATCACCCTCAGAGAAGACCTTGAAAGAGAAACCCCCTACACCCATTTCCACAGCCCCCCAATCTCAAATATCCCTCCAATTTCTGAGAACTACCCATCACTGAAATGCAAGGGGTGAAGTTGGAACATTTCATTGTTTAGGACACCAAGGTCTGCCAGAGTCTTTCTTGTTTTGCAAGCTCTCTGTATTTCCCATCAGTCAATCTCCTGAGCATGTGGGGGTGGGGCGGGTGGGGTGGCATGACTCAGTCGTAGGTTGCATAAGCCTTGCTCTGTCCCTGTGAGATGAGTGAGAAGCAGGAGGACGTGTTTGAATAAGCACCTGCCTATCATCAGGCGTTGGCTGGCGTCTCTGCATCTTGGGAGACTGGAGGGAAGGACCCAACAGATGCCTAGGGTTTCCTAGCAAAGAGTCGATGACAGAGCTGTGGTGCAGGGGTCACTGTGAGCTCCAGGACCCAGGCCTGTTGAACGTTAGCAAAGCCAAAACTTTCATGACGACTGATGGGAGTTTCATGGCTGGTACTGCTGATGTGTGGGCAGCTTGCCAGACGGCAAGGGCTGGTGAATCAGACCCTCCAGGTGCCCATGTGAGGGGTTGCACTGCTGTGGTGGCCTGTCAGGCAGTGAGAGGTAGAGGACAATCAGGGCTTGACAAAGAGGCTGTAGAGAGCCCCCCTCTGTGCATGAGGACCCCACTTTCACTTCTCTCTACCATGTGGTCTGTGTCTCTGGCACATTTAAACACAGAGGCACCGGGATGCTGGTTAAAGATGCGGGATCAGCCCTTTAATCCCAGCACTTGAGAGGCTGAGGTAGAGGATCACTATGAGTTCAAGGACAGCCTGGAAATACAGCGTGAGTTCCAGATCAGCCTGGGCTAGAGTGAGACCCTACCTCAAAAAAAAAAAAAAAACACACAGGCTTAAGACCCAGCTCCCACCTGGGAAGTTAAAGAACCCCAAAGACAGACCCATGGCCCTCAAGCACCGAAGTTCATCAGACTTCCCAGAGGCACTTGTCAAAAGCACTTGAGGGGGCTGGAGAGATGGCTCAGCAGTTAAGATGCTTGCCTTCAAAGCCTAATGACCAGGGTTCGAATCCCCTATTCTCCAATACCCATATAAAGCCAAATGCACAAAGTGGTGCATGGAGTTTGTTTGCAGCAGCTAGAGGTCCTGGAGCATCCATATTCTCTCTCTCTCTCTCTCTCTCTCTCTCTCTCTCTCTCTCTCTCTCTCTCTCTCTCTCTCTCTCTCCCCTCTGCTGACAAATAAATAAATAAAAATTTTTAAAGCATTCATGGGGGCTGGGGAGATGACTTAAACCACTTGCCATGCAAGCATGAGTTCGGATCCCCAGAACCTACATAATCACTGGGTGGGCATGGCAGACCTACAGTTCCCCATTACTTGAGCAGTGGAGACAGGGGATCCCCAGGGCAAGCCGGCTAACTAGACTAGCTGAATCAGCAAGCTCTGGGTTCCACTGAGAGACCCTGCTGCCTCAGTGAATAAAGTGGAGAGCAACCAAGGAAGCCATCCAGTGTCAGCCTCTGGCCTCCAACATATGCGTGCACATGTGCACCTGCACTCTGTGTACCCACACCCATTCAAACATGCACACACACCACACATAAACGAGTACGCATGTGCTCAGTCCATGGCACACTTACTGGGCTCTAATCTTTTGTCAAACTGTATCAGCAATCCTGGAGAGCTCATTAGACATGCAAATTCTCAGGGCCCTCCCACACCTGCTGAGTCAGAAACTCTGGGGGTGGAGCCCCACCCTCCAGGTGAGAACCAGGGTATACATCCTGAGGCCATGGGCTTGTCATCTGGCACATCTTAGAGCATGGTGCTTGGCACAGAATTGCCACCAGAGTTCTGCCTGGCTCTTGAGAGAATGGAGGGCTCTTCCCAAGTGCCTAGGAAAGCCCAGTGGTCCAGAGCAGGCAGGCTGTCCTAGGTAGAGCTCAAGAGTAGAACCCAGCTCCCCAGGCACTTGGTACAAGTGCCAATTTTGGCTTCACTGGCTCTGCAGTGCTCCAGAGCCTCCTCGTGCCAGGAGGGTGAAGCCAGCACACATGCGTGTTCTCAACCACAGCCTGACTCATGATGGTTTGACTTCTGATTTTTCAGTGGTGCAAAAGAGAACTGCACTCAGTAGAAACCATACTTGGGATGTTGATTTTGATGTTTTCCCAGGCTAACGATACATAAGCCAATCATCTCTCAGAACAACTGACACTTTGGGCATTAGAGGCTGTGTTGCTAAGGATGTGAGGTAGGTCAGGGATATTGAACACGTTTTCGACTTATGGTTTTTTTGTCTTAGATGGGCTTTGCAAGTAGTGATCCCATTGTAAGGTGAAGGCAAATGTCCCATCTCTCCCATACCCACTTAGGTCATTACCTCTAGTGATGGCTCAGAACATGATCAGGAAATCCTAGATGGTGGCCTGGAGGTTCAATTGTTAACCTTGACTTTAGATTGACAGTCATGTTTCTCATCCAGCTCTACCCTTCACTCAAAGACTCTCGTATCCTTTCAACTGCCAGCCCTCACTGCCCCACCCAGCCCAGCTCAGACTTCACTGTGCCTGACATCTCCTGGGCCATCCTGGCCTAACATCTCCAGACTATAATGGTGAAAGGGGCTGGCCCCATTTCATAGGTCCAAACACAGAGAGAGAAACCCATTACCAGCACCACACACACACAAACACCAGCACACAGGCAAGGGGAAGAGAGAGATTTTCTCCCCCTTTCTATAGCCTTAGGGCAGGTCTAGTAACCCTTTCCCAGCAGTGTTGACTCCCTAAGACTCTGGAATTTCCTTCCTGCACTTCCCTCCCAGGAAAGGATGTCTGTTTCCAGTTCCCTTGAGCTTTCTTACATCTTGCCCCCTACTGAGAGGGCTGCCTTCCTGTGAACATCAGAGACCACCCAAGAATACTAAAACTGTCAAGCTGACAACAAAACTTAACCATCACACCTACTATGACAGGTTGCTGTTAGTATAGCAATTATCAGTTTGCCTAACACAATACCCGACTATGACATCACGGCACCCCATTGTCATATAACAGTACCCCAGTGTGATATCACAATACCCTGCTGTGACACCACAATGCCTGTCACATCACAATGTCCCGTGTCACACCACAAATCCCCACTGTCATATAAGAGTACCCCCAGTCACATGACAATGCCATATCACAAGGCCCAACTGTCATATCATAATGCCCACTGTGACATCACAATGCCCCATGGTCACACCACAATGCCACACTGCAGTATCGCAATGCACTACTATGACATCACAATGCCCTATTGTGACATCACAGTGTCCCACTGGGGCATCACAGCAACCCAGTGTCATATCACAACACCCACAGTGAAATCACAATGCCCATGACACCACAGTGTCTGTTGTCACCACACAATGCTTCACTGTCACCTCACAATGCCCCACTGTCACCTCACATTACTTCATTGTCACCTCACAATGCCTCACTGTCACCTCACTTTCACCTCACTATGCCACACTATCACCTCACAATGCCCCACTGTCACCTCACAATGCCCCACTGTCACCTCACAATGCCACACTATCACCTCACAATCCCCCACTGTCACCTCACAATGCCCCACTGTCACCTCACAATGCCCCACTGTCACCTCACAATCCCCCACTGTCTTCTCACAATGCCACACTATCACCTCACAATGTCCCACTGTCCCCTCACAATGCTCACTGTCCCCTCACAATGCCCCACTGAGACTTAACTACTCCCTCTGGTGACATCACAACGCCCATGTAGCCTCATAGTGCCCTACTATGAGAATAGAATACCCCAATGTCATATCAAAATTCCTCATAGTGACACCACAATGCCTGTGTCACACCACAATGCCCCACAGTCACGATACTATGCCCAACTGTGACACACCAGGGCCCCACTGTCATACCATAATGCCGCACTGCCACACCACAATGCCTCATTGCCACACCACAGTGCCCCACTGGGACAACACAATGCTCCCTGTCACCTCACAAAGCCCCACTGTCATACCTCAATGCCCTAATATGACATCACAATGCCCCACTGTCCAATCGCAATGTCCCACTGTGACACCACAATGACCACTAAAAAGGAAATAAAAACTAAGGCCGTCATGCTGTAGAGTGGCCAGTGGCCTCCTCTGGCCTGCACATGTGTGTACACAAGGCATGCACATGTGCACACACTCACACCAAAAGTAAAAAGGAATATAATTCACACCCAGAAATGAAAGAACACACGCGTTTCCCAAGCACAAGTAGCGATGGAACTTTCTTTTCGTTGGTCTTAATGGTCAATCTGGTTCTTAGCATGAGGCCTCTCAAGGACAGTGATGGCTTCAATAAGGCGACAGTGCCTTCCCTGGGCAGCCAGTGGTACCACGTCACCTACAATTGCTCCCTAGGGGGTGTCATCAATTCTTTCAGGTGGGAAAAGTCAGCTCCCCCTCCCCAAGCTGGTCCTGGCTCAGCTAGGACCTCAGTCTCTCATCCTACCCTCAGAACAGCGTGCTCTGCACAAGGCTCATTCTCACTCCCCTCAGCCCCTGGTCCTGAGAGTGACCCAGGACACTCAGCCCTGAGGCGACATCCATCCAAAGCTGCCATTTGCTCTGATTCTGCTCCATAGCCAGTGAGCAGAGGTGGCACCCAGGGCCAAAGGATGGAGCTACAACCGGGGATCTGCTGCCAACAGGAACCCATGCAAGGGGTGCAGCCTGCAGCAGTTTGGAAACCAGACAGGCTCTCGGGCCCCAGGGCCTGTCATCCAGAGAGTCTGCAACTCATTAGGACCAAAGGGATGGCTGAATGAGCCCTTTGTGGATGAAAGCCTTCTGTTGCAAAGCCAGCTGACAAACCCAACAAATCCAGCTTCATAGCTTCTTAGCAGAAAACCATCCCGCCTCCAGGACTGAAGACGTGCTTTGTTCCCAAACTGTGAGCGCCAGAGACTCAGGTTACCAAGAGGTGACAAGCATGGGCTGTAAGCCCACATCTGTCCAGGTAGAGGAGCCAGAAATAACACACCGGGGCCAACGCCAGAGCGCAGGGTGGCCTAAACAACCCTTTCTTGGGTTTATGTGCCCAAAAGGGCACACCCCACCCCACCCAGTAGGACCAGACCAGATCAGAAAGCTGGCATAAATCAAATTGACACCACCCCCAGGTGGGACCAAGCCTTCTCAAGTCACCTTATTCAGTCACATAAGTCCCTTCAATGTTACTTTGAAATCTCACGGAACTTTGAAAACTCTCATGGTTGGTGGGACACCAGCCCCAGAAAGACTCAAGCCATTGGTCTGGAGGCACATTCTTAGGGCCTCCCCAGGAAGAGTGGGTCGAATGGTGTCCCTTACTCAACATATGTCCACTAAGAGCCTCAGAATGTGACCTGATTTGGAATAGGGTCTTTTTAGGTGTCATTAAGGTAGGGTTCTTGAGCTATGGTCATCCTGAATGAGTCTGTGTCCTAAATCGGATGACCAGTGACTTTATGGGAGACAGGAAAGAAGAGAAGAGGCCATAGGAGAGGTGACAGAGGTGGGAAGGATGCTGGCAGAAGACACAGGCCACCCAGAGCTGCAAGAGCCCATAGGAGCCAGGGGAGGGTCCCAGAGCAAATCCTCCTCAGAGCCCCAGAGAAGGCTTGCTCCGTCCACACCCGAGAGCTCCCTGGTCCCTGCTGCATTGTGAGGTCAGCCACAGGAAACCCATACTTCAGGTGACCACAGGGCTGTCTGAAATTCTGGGTGCATAGAGCCTGCTAGTATGACCAAAGATAAGGTACAGCTGGAAGCTAGGGAGGCTGGGGCACAGAAGGATCCAGAACTCTGCGTGTGCACGCTTACAGCGTCCTGCTGGGCTCCAGGGCCCACATTATAAAATGCTAGTCTGACTGCAGTGGTCCGGGTGGTGCCCTGAGGTGGGGTGAGGGGTCTAAAAGCCCCCTAGGTGTTTTCCATGGGCACTGAGGGGTGTGAACTGGGCCAAATGTGCAGCACCAGAAAGTAGCCCTTGGCTGCACTTGCCCACACGGCAAGGTGGGAGGCAGACTGCTGGGCCCGGGGCCTGCGTGCTTGGCACCTCCAGGTCTGAGCACCAGGGTGAGCGTTGGGGGCATTTTGCACTTGGATAGTGTCATGGTTTGATCCAGGTGTCCCCCACAAACAAATGAATGTGTTCTGATAGATCGATCCTCAGCTGATGGCAATTCGGGAATTAGAACCTCACTAGAGCTGTGTTGTTGGGGGCGGGATTATGGGGTTATAAGCCAGCTCCCCCTTGCCAGTGTTTGGCACACCTTCCTGCCGCTGTTTGCAGTGCTGTGGCAGAGGTGATGTCCAGCCCTCTGCTCATGCCATCGTTTTCCCTGCCAGAATGGCGTCTCCCCTAAAGTCTATAAGCCAAATAAACCCATTCCTCTACAAGCCGCTTTTGTTTGGGTTCTTTCTGCGCAGCAACTAGAAAGCTGACCGCAACAGATAGCATTTGAATCAGTGTGTCCTGGTGAAGGCATTTCCAAGTCTGGCTCCAGCTCAAGGGATCCTCCATGAGACCTGAGAGAGCCACACAGACTTGCTGAGTCTCAGTTTCTCCACCTATAAAATGGCAGCATTGCTGACAAGGTTTCCATTAAACTACAGAGCAGATGTTCTGGGTTGAATATGAAATATCACCCACAGGCTCATATTTTAAACACGTGGTCCCCAGCTGGGGAACTATTTTGGGAATTTGTGAAACTTTTAAGAGTGGACCCAGTTGGAGGAAACAGATCACTGGGATGGGTCTTTGGAAGTTTGACCTGGTCCCCAGCCCCTTCTCTTTCTCTCTCTCTACTTCCCATCTACCATGAGGCAAAGAACCTTCTCTCCCACACACTCCTGCTGCTGTGATGCAGGCCAGAAGGAGTCACGTGGCCATGGGCTGAACCCTCAAAACCAGGAGCCAAACATCCTTCCTCCTCCCAGACATCATTTTCTTGGGTATTTTGGCCACAGAAATGGCAAAAGTAACTAACACAGTAGACGTCTAAGTAAAAAGCCATGAGGGCTGAAGAGATAGCTCAGTGGTTAAGGTGCTTGCCTACAAAGCCTGACAACTTTGGTTCAATTCCCCAGTATCCACATAAAGCCAGATGCACAAAGTGGCACATGTATCTGGAGTTCATTTGCATGCAGCTAGAGGTCCTTTTGAGTGCCTATTTCTCTCTTTCTCCCTCTCTCTCTCTTTCTCTCTCTCTCTGTTTCTCTCTCTCTGCTTAAAAATGAATAAATAAAAATTTAAAAAAAGAAAGTACACTTTAAAAAAATAAAAAATAAATTAAATTAAAAAGAAAAATATCCCTTCAGCTGGGAAAAAGTGATGGTTAAGTTCTCGGTGCTAAATGAAACATGTTTATCACAACCACCTAACCTGGGGGAACATTGTGGAAGAGATGGTGGAAAGAATGCAAGGACCAGAGAGGATGGGGAGGAGTGCTGTGGACACAGAGCAGGCCTTGCATTCATGACCTCACAGTGGCCCTTGTTACCTGCACAATATTGGGTCTATCAATATGTCATCATGGATGATGGCAGGAGGCAAAAAAAATGACATCCAAGGAGAGCTCACTGAGAGAGAAGGAGTTATGTGGACGGGGACAAAAGAAAATAATCTGAGGGACTTATGATCAAAATACATTATGTACATGTAATGGAAATTGTCAATTAAAAACATGGGAAAAAAATCCCTCCGTAAACTTACTCCTGTGGCTCTTCAGAGACCCCCTAAGGGAATGCAAATTAGACACCCAACAGCAGCTCAGCCCCATCAAGGGGTCTGTGTTTGAAGGGGCTTCTCTGACCAGTGAAGCAGAGAACAGTCCAGGCCACTGCTTCATTCCATCCAATTCCAGAGCAGATGGCTTCAAGTTCAAAAGAGTCCCTAGTCGCCATGCCAGGAGGTCAACATCTGGCCTGATGTGGTGCACATCGATGCCCCATGGAGCAACCAGAGTGCTCTCCCCTCACTCCCAAGTTCTTGTGAGCTGACTGAAGTCTGGAATGGGAAGGCCAAAGGAAAAGGAAAACAGCCTTCTATCCCTAGTGTCCTGTGGCCGTGTGACAACCTGAGATAAGTTAATATTGTCAACTAGACAGGATCTAGACTCACCCAGGAGACAAACCTGGAGGCATGTCTCTATGACTATTTTCAGGGAGGTTAAGTGGGGTGAGACAATCCATACTGAAAATGGGCTGGGGTTCCAGACTGAATAAAAAGAGAAAGCAGGGCTGGAGAGACGGCTTAGTGGCTAAGGTGATTGCCTGCAAAGCCTAACAACTCTGGTTCGATCCCCAGTACCCACAAAAAGCCAGATGCACAAAGTGGCACATGCATTTGGAGTTTGTTTGCAGCAGCAGAAAAGCCCTGGCATACCCATGCTTTTTCTCTCTCTCTCTCTCTCTCTCTCTCTCTCTCTCTCTCTCTCTCTCTCTCTCTTTTCTCTCCTCTCTCTTCTTGCAAATAAAGAAATGAAATATTTTTTAATATTTTATTTATTTTCAAAGAGAGAGAGAGAAAGAGAGAGAGAGAGAGAGAGAGAGAACCAGGGCCACCACCTTGTGGGTCTGGCTTATGTGGGTCCTGGGGAATTGAACCCAGGGCCTTAGGCACTAGAGGCAAATGCCTTAACTGCTGAGCCATCTCTCCAGCCCATAAATGAAATATTAAGTCTTAAAAAGAGAGAGCAAGCTTGGAGCTCCGGTATTCATTGCTCTCTGCCTCCTCCCTATGGACTGTTAGTAACCCACTGTTTCTTGCTCCTGCCACCATGCCTTTCTCTCCATGAGGGACTGTACTCTCAAACTGTGAGCCAAAATAAACCCTCCTCCCTTAAGTTGTTTTTGTCAGATATTTGCTACAGCGACGAGAAAAAGTCACTAACACACAACCTTATATTATATTATATTATATTATAACTTTATATTATATTATAGCTTCTGGAAGAAAGGTCTAGTGTGCAGAATAAAAAAAAATATAAAGGGTTATGGGGAGGGGAACAATGAGGCCTGGTGTATTTTCTGCTGCTGGGTAATTTATGAGCAGTGGATGTTTATTTGGCTCACAGTTCTAGAAGCAGACAGTCTAGGGCATGGTAGCTAGCATGTGGTCACACCAGGGAAGAATTTATCACTTGGCAGGAGAGTGATGTGGCCTGGCATGAAGCTGCCAAGATGAAATCCATTATTCTGTATGCTAACCTAATGTCTTAATTTTAAAAGTTAATTATATGTACTCTACCACTGAGCTATACTTCCAGCCCTAAAAATTAATTTAATTTTTTAAAAAGTCTGAGTTTTGGTGAAGACATCCAAGCCATAGTAAAACATACAAAATTATCAGACAGCCCTTACAGTTTCTGGTGTCGGGACAGATGGGAGATTTCAGCACACAGGAGAGTGAAAGCCAGCCGCCAGCCTTCCTAAGTGGAGCATTCAGAAGTAATAAGCGTAGCCTTCAATATATCTGTAACAGCTTGAAGTTGGCAGCCGGCCGTTCTTCTCATGACAATGTGATGGGGCCAACAGTACCTGTGTTTGAAAAAAAAATCCCTCAGTAAACTTACTTCTATGGCTCTTCAGAGACCCCCCTAAGGGAATGCAAATTAAACACCCAACACCAGTCAAAAGTGTTGAGCTATGCCTTTGATGATAGGGGGTGTTGCAGTCAGCTTTCTAACTGCTGCCCCGAAAGAACCCAAACAAAAGTGGCTTGTGGAGGAATGGGTTTATTTGGCTTAAGAACTCAGGGGAGATTCCACCCTGGCAGGGAAAACGATGGCATGAGCAGAGGGCTGGACATCACCTCTGCCACAGCACTGCAAACAGCGGCAGGAAGGTGTGCCAAACTCTGGCAAGGGGAAGCTGGTTTATAACCCCATAAGCCCGCCCCTGACAACACAGCTTCATCGAGGTTGTAAAACCCAAACTGCCATCAGCTGAGGATTGATCTATCAGAACACATTCATTTGTTTGTGGGGGACACCTGGATCAAACCATGACTGGGGGGAGGGCAATGCTGGTCTCTTCTTTAATTAATCTGTGTTGTTAAATCCAGCTAGAGGCTAAAGGCCCATGAAAAGAGGAGGGAGAGATAACAGGATTGCAGTGAGTTTGAGGCCAGCCTGAGACTACATAGAGACCCTACCTCAAAATAAATAAATAAATAAATAAATAAATAAATAAATAAATAAATAAATAAATAAATAAATAAATAAATAAATGAATGAATGAATGAATAAATAAATAAATAAATAAATAAATAGAGGATGAAATTATTTCCCCACCCAGGTTCGTGGTGGTCCCCTCTGTGATGTGAACCAACTTTCTTAGGAGGAGTGCTGTGGCCAGGGTGGGCTTCCTGGACCACCCCTGCTCCAGCCTGTGCACTGTGTTCACTCTCACATCCTCCACGAGCCTGGCTGGCTGCAAACTCCTATGTGGACAGAAATACATGCACAGGGCACATGTGAGTATACTCAGGCTGACACACACAGACAGCTCCCCGTATCACATCTCCTATAAAATACTAACCGAGGGCTGGAGAGATGGCTCAGCAGTTATGACTTGCCTGCAAAGCCTAACTACCCAGGGTTCAGTTCCCCAATGCCCACGCAAAGCCAGAGGCACAGAATGCCACATGCATCTGGAGTTCACTGCAAGGACTGAAGGCCCTGGCGTGCCAATTCTCTCTTTCTCCTGTCTCTCCTCTCTCCATGCAAATAAGTAAAAAAATTTCAAAAACTAACAGAGGTGCTGGGGACTGAACAGAACACTGGCTGGATTGTATCTTTTGCAAAGATTTCTACCTTTGTACACCCCACAAGAGCTCTGGGAAAGGCAGGAGAGACCCTTGGGGAGATGGGGCACCCACAAGAGGCTGGCTGCTTTTCCTCCCTACACCGGCCCCATGCCAACCAATCAGTCAGCTCACCTTCCTGCTAAGCCTGTGCGAGCTTGGAGGGGGGACCTCTGGGGAGGCAGAACTGTCCTGTGGAGGAGGAAGAGACATCTCTCCCATTTCCTCTCACTCCCCCTCATTCCCTGTGTGCCTTAGTCCAACATGGAAACTGGACAGCATCCACTCAGGAAGCCCTGTGTCCTGGTGTGGACAGGCTCTGTCCTTGCAGAGGCCTACCGAAAGAGGACCCCATTGAGGAAGGAGCAACAGAAACCCAGGTGGCCTATGGGAATGAAAGTCATGCAGCCTAGCCAGGCCTCAGTGGAAGCCAGTCACATGGAGGCACACTCCCTACAGAGCAGTACTCTGTGTCTCTGGAAAGTCTGTTGGCCATGGCACTATTTTCCAGAAGTTACTATAGCTCTTGGGTAAAACATGAGTGTGTCAGGGAGCTCTCCTGAAACAAAGAACAAGGCGAGCCCTGCCCCATGGATCCCGGATGACCTCCCATTTCATCATTTCATTCTTTAAAAAAGAAATACTTTGACCACATCCTGTTCTCCTTTTAGAAGGCTGCTTGGCTTTCAGGCACACCTCCTAATTCTCCAGGCTGTGTCTGCTTGGTTTCTTGAAGGTAATTGTTTTTGTTATTTGTTTCACTTCCTCTTGGGGGATCCCAAGGAACGCGCGTTCCCCTTTTCCTGGTATTAGAAGTGCGTCAGTTCAAGTATGAGCGTTGAAAAATGAAGACACAAGGCTGGTTGCATGGTTCCTGGCTGAGTCTGCAGGAGATTTGGGAAACTCTGACATTGTTTTCTTCCAGATTATTTTCCAACTGCCCTGGGATGCGTGTGTGTCTCTATAAAGATGTCTGTGAGCCCAGTAGTACATGACAAGGGTGACACAAGCCTAGTACCTCAAGACAGAAGGCCCACAGTGATGTCATTGCCTGAAGAAACACAGAGACAAAGAAATAGTAGGAAGACAGAGTCACCGTCCATGGGAGGCTGAGGGCCCAAGGCCATCTGGCCCAGGAGGCCTCACGATGCTTCTGAGAAGCAGCCTGCCAGGAGAGGCCAAGGTATGATCACAGCTCCCTGCTTTCGTGTTTCAAAAGTAAATTAATCGTGTAATTAATGGAAAAATGAAATGTTACTAGGTGCAAGGACGATGTGGATTTCTTCCCCAGTTTCTGATGAGCAGCCAGATATACTGCAAAGCCTGTGTAGTTATTACTGTGTGTGACAAACAAAATCTGCAATAGCAACTTAAGGAAGGGAGAGTTTATTCTTGGTTCAGGATACGGTCCATCGTGCTGCAGGAGCATGGAGCGGCTGGTCACACCCATAGTCAGGAAGCAGAGAGAGACTAATGCTATAGCTCCACTATCTTTCTCTTTTCTTTTTCTTAATACTATTTTTATTTATTTATTTGGAGGCAGAGGGAAATAGAGAATAGAGACACACAGAGAAAGAATGGGTGTGCCAGGGCCTCCAGTCACTGTAAACGAATTTCAGATGCATGCGCCACTGTGCATCTGGATTTACGTGGGTACTGGGGAATCAAACCCAGGTTGTTAGGGTTAGCAGGAAAGTGCTGCTGAGCCATCTCTCCAGCCCTATCTGTCTATTTTCTATTCACTCTGAGACTCTAGGCAACATGATGATACCACCCACATTCAGGATAGGTCTTCCTTCCTCCGTTAATTCTCTCTTAAAAATGCCCTCAGAGGATCCATATGGAACCCCACAGAGAATGTCGGGATGAACAAGGGACCCACAGCCACAGCCATTAAATCAACACAGGATAAGCCAGTGAGACAGAAACCAATGATTGTCCACACAAAGACCCCTAAGTTCTCAACATTAAAGCAGCCTTAATACCCAACATGACTCAGGGAACTGAGCGGAAGAGGGAGCAGAAAGATTGTGAGAGCCGTGGTTGGGGAGAATATCCAGAGGCATGATGCCCCTGAGTAGCAACATACTAGGGCCGGGAGAACCGGGCTGAATACTAAGCTATCCATGATCCACTGCCCCAAGGACTGATCCAGATGGCCCACGGAGGAGGATATCCAGCTGATTGGGGATGGGAAAGAAGGGCATTGGGGAACTGGGGATAACAACTCATCGTTTGCCTACTAAAGAATATAACTCATTATGGACAATAAAAAAAAACACCCTCAGAGACACACCCAGAGCTTTGTCTGCTAGGTGACTCCAAATCCTGTCAAATGAACAGGCAAGATGAACCACCACAGCCTGCACGCACAGTCACAGCGTGGGAGAAGCTGCGACAGGCATTTCACAGAGAGCCTACCCAGATGGAAACAATCCAGTCCACACTGCATGCCCCACGAGAGAGCAGACTGGCAAGTTCACACAAAACCACCAATGTGTCTCCTGGTTTCATGCCCGTTACCTTCTTAAAGAGGATGCCAAGCTCTGCTCCTCACTGAGACTCACAAGCCCCAGTCACAGCCCTTTTGAATCTGACCCCTTTTAAAACCTTCTCCCTGGACTGGAAGAGTCACATTTCATGTCAGTTAATCCCATGTCCCTGCATCTTGGTTCCAACCCAAAATGTGGGAACCATCCGGTCGGAAAACTACACATTTTCTTCCTTGGCCTTCATGTCTAAGAAACCAAAGCGGTGCACTCAGAACATGGGCATCTTTTGGGCCATGTACCGGGCAAAGTAAAAAGCAGTAATAAATGAACTAAAGGGTTCCAGTGAAGCTGGGAGTCAGTCACACCTGACCCAAGGCCCAGCTCTGCTCCATCCTGAGTGACCACAGGCAATTCCTGGCTTTTCTCATGGGGCTTTGCCATCACAAATGTCACTTGGTCCTCCACGCTGACAATGAACATGGGCCCAGCTGCAGGCTAGAGTGGCCTCAGGCTAAAATCAGGGTGTTTCCCAGGGTCTGGTGGCTGCCTGGGAGCCAGAAGTGCCCCCTCGAGTTGCATGCGAACTCTACGGTTTGGAGCCATTCTGCTCTCCAAGAACAGCTCTGCCCACAGCCTGGTCTGAGGGA
Organism: Zapus hudsonius; assembly: GCA_004024765.1. Lineage (NCBI taxonomy): Eukaryota > Metazoa > Chordata > Mammalia > Rodentia > Dipodidae > Zapus > Zapus hudsonius. The sequence goes on from PVHP010014950.1 coordinate 35,726, forward strand.
AGTGCAGAGAGACCACAGGCCTCCCTGGCAGAAATGTCACTGTCTCTCCAACTGCATCCAGCCCCCTTGGAGCATGTCTAAATCTTTCAAAGCCCAGCTCTATGAAGAAGCTGCCAACAAAAACGGGTCACATGCATTACAGCATGAGCCTCAGAGTGGGGAGCCATTTATTTCTCAGGACCACAAGCTGGGACGCGATGGCGGATAAAAAGAGAGGTTTAAGAGACACATAGCGAAAAGTGGCCCAGGAGAAACTGGAACGTTGAATATTAAATTGCAAAGGATTTGAAGCCCAGATAAATATGTGAGCCAAGACCAGCCAAGGAAAGTGTGATCCTCTTGACGGCTGTTGATGGATGAATAGTTCACGTTAATGTTTCTAAATGGGAGGTTAATAATTCCTCCCAATAAGAAACCTGAGGGCCAAGTCTTCAGTGCAGCCAGAGGCAGGAGGTTGGTTGATGGCCACGGGCATCTCTCCAGGTCCCTACTGGTAGAGGCTGTGCCAGGGACGCCCACCAGCAAGATCCAGCCAATTTTTGCCACCAGGCTAGAGTCACCTGTAGTTTCTGGGGGGGGGGGGCAGATGAATCTTCCAGGCAGATTTTTGTTTGTTTGTTTCTGTCTGTCTGTCTGTTTTACCTACTCCTTTCTAAAAATGAACTCTGGGGGAGAGATCTTTAAAATCTAAAATAAATTCCCACTGTAGAAATCATTCATCCTTCCTATTGCTGCTTGATGAAACCAGGAATAAAGATGGGAAGCAGTGTTTTCACTTTTCTGAGACGACAGGAACAGCACAGGTATGTCTATTGGTGACTTTTCTCATTGCTGTGATCAAATGCCTGGCAGAAAGCAACTTAAGGGAGGCCGGGTTTATTTCAGCTCACAGTTCAAAGGGATACAGTCTTCATGGTGGGGGAGGCATGGGGGTAGGAGTTTGAAGCAGCTGGTCACATTCAATCTGCAGCCAAGAACCAGAGAGAGATGAATACCAGCTTGCTTCCTCCCTTGGATTCTCTGGGGAACAGCTGTAGTTACCTTCTCTTGTTAGTACAAAGCACCCAACCAGAATCGGCTGTTGGAGGAAAGCTGTTTGTTTAGGCTTAGCATCTTGAGGGGAAGCTTCATGATGGGGAAGTGTGGCAGAGCAGAGGCTAGACATCACCTCCTGGCCAATATCAGATGGACAACAGCAGCAGGAAAGTGAGCCAACTTCTGGCAATGGGGGAGCTGGCTGTAACACCTCTAAGCCTGCCCCCAATAACACACCTCCTCCAGTGAGGCTCCGTCTACCAAACTGTCATCAGTTAAGGATCAAGCATGCAAAACACACGATTTATGGGGAACGTCTAACTCAAACCACCACAGAAGCCAAGCCCATGTGATGGTGATACCGAAGTTAGGGTAGATATTTGCACCTCAATTAACCTAATTTAGAAACTCCCTCACAGACATCCCCAGAGATATATCCCCTAGGTGATTCTGATAAGTCTGTGAGGATGATAAACCAACCATCACAGTGAGTGAGGGGTGACTTACAAAAGTGTGGGCCACTTACTTATGGACAGCTACCCCACTGAAGAAAAGGTCTATCTCTTTGAGCACCTGGTAAGGGGTCTTGTGAGATCCCCTCCCTTCCTTTACAGAACATGAATGGCCTGATTTATGCAGGTCTGAGCTGCTTAGAGCTCAGGAGGGCCATGGCCATATCAGGGGAGGGCCAGATCAGGGGAGGACCAAGTTCCACCACAGAAAGTTAAGAGGAGGCCCTGTTGGCTTCTGGCTGGGGACAAGCTCAGGACAGGAGGATGATCCAGGCTGGCTCACCAGACCTTCCAGGGGAGAACGAGCTCTGGGGGGCTAAAGAGCCGAGCTGGGGTATGTGATATGGCCTGTAACTGTTAACAGGGACACACAATGAAGGTAGAGGCAAGGAGCAAGCATGCTTCAGAGGGAGAGGACTGGAGAGACAGGAAGGATTAAAAGAGACCAGGGCCCAGTTATCATCACCTAGGGAACTGTGGAGGGAGAAAGCAGAGAATGAGCGTGCTTAAGCTCCATGCAGTAGGGACCTGTGAGTCCTTCAGAGCATGTTGGACATGCCACCCCCCTATGGACTCCCTGGGCTGTGATGGATACCCTGGGCTGTGAGAGGAAACTTCTTAGAAATCAGGCCAAGAGCTGGAGACATCGCTCAGTGAGAAAAGTGCTTGTCTATCGTGATGAGTCCATCCCAGCTCTGCATAAGCTGGACATGGTGACACACACCTAAAGTCCCAGCACTCAGGAGGAGCAGGAGTTCAAGGTCTCCTATGGCTGTGTATCAAGTGTGAGCCCAGCATGGTATACTTGAGACCTTGTTTCAAACAGAGAGAGACAGAGATACAGAGAGAGGGGGAATGGAGAGAGACACAGAACAAGATAGACAGGTGGGGAGAGAAAGAACCAGACCAAGGTTGGCTCCTGAGGGCCACCATACTCCACAAAGAGGCTATACCCCCATGGTTTGTCACATCTCTTCACTGAGACCATCTGCAAAGCCCAGTTTTGCAC
>PVHP010014951.1:0-37478 GCA_004024765.1 Zapus hudsonius
CTTATTCTCTAAATAATGTGTTTTATTCATGTCACTCTGCAACCATAGCCATGAGTGCACCATTTTCATTCCTTTATGGATGCTATTTTTAGTCTTTGTGTGTATATGCTGTGTTAAATGCTGTAATAAGTTTGTGAGAGTTTGGTTTGGGGGTTATATATATGTGCATGTGCATGTTTGTGGAGGTCAGAGTAGATTATTGGTTGTCCTTTCCCATCACTTACATATACTTGACAGCCTCTTTATTGACACATATTGACAGCCTCCATAATTATAGACAATAAATCATGATAATTCCTTTGCCTCCCCCACTGTCCCACTCTTAAATCCACCCCATCATATCTTTTCCTTCTTTAGTCTCTGTTTTGTTTCGATATTTTTTCCTCCCTTGAAGGTGTGTGTGTAGTGTCAGGCACTTTGAAGTCATGAATTTTAAGGCTATTTAGTGGCTGGAAGAATCCATTGCATGGAGTCTTAACCTTCCTTTGGCTCTTACAATGTTTCTGCCACCACTTCCACAATAGACCCTGAGCCTTGGGAGGTGAGATTGAGATGTCCCAGTGCTGAACATTCCACTGTCACTTCTTCTCAACACTATGGCACTTTTTGAGTTGTTCTAATGGTCACTGCCATTTGAAAAGAGAAGCTCCTCTAGCCAAAAGTGAGAGTAGCATTAATATGGGTATACACATTTTTTAAAAAAATTAAAAAATATTTTAATACCAGCTTAAAAGTCGGTATGGTGGGAATAATATATACATTTAGCCAGACAGCAGCAGGTGTTACACCCATGAAACAAAGCCCTCCTACCATAGGCTTTTGACTAGGTCTTCAGTGCCAGGATTGTATTACTTTCTGTGGACCAGGCAGGCCTCCACTCCAACTAGAGTGGTTGGTTTCCCTCATAACAGAAATGCCACTCTTGCAGCAATTTGTAGAGTTGTCCTGGCTGGCCAATCTTAGGGCATGCAAGGCCCACTGCTGTTTACAACCTTTTATGATTTCTCCCATAGGACTGCATGAAACCATCAATTTTTTTCAGCATTTTGTCAGCTGATTAACTGGGAGGAAGTTTACAGCTCAGCACCAGCTTGATTTCTCTGTGACCTGAAGCTCAAACATGTGTGGTGTTTAGCAATATGGTCTTGTCGTCTCTTCTGGTGGGTAAACAAGAGCCTTGACAATGGCCTGTACTGTTTTGGGGGCCCTAGGAACCTCCCTGTCCAACAGCTTACTGAACATATCTCATCCCTGGTACTGAAATTTTTCTAACAATCTATGGCTTCTAGGTGAGTCATTATCCAGAGAAGTAAATTTCCACATGGTTTATTCTAAATATCTTAAATTTTCAATAACCCTCCTCCCACCCTTCCTTTAATCAATCCATTCCTTTTACCCTACTTATGCCATCACATCCCTAGTTAGTTTCTATTTTTTGGACTCCTGATGTAGCCTGACTGATGTTGCTTTCAAGCTGATCATACTGAGTGAAGATTCTGGGCCAGTCAAGAGACTTATAGGAAAAAAATGTAGGGCCAGCAGAGATGAGGAAGCAGGTGGGTGTAAGGTGGGAATGGGCATTTTGGACCAGGATTGGCTCAATGAGCAGAACAGTACCCACCCTCCTAGTCTTGCTGCATTCAGGTGTGATTATAGCTTCTGCCTGGAGAATTTTGCCTCCTCTAACTTCTCACACATACCCAGGCACACGTGTGTGTGTGTGTGTGTGTGTGTGTGTGTGTGTGTGTGTGTGTGTGTGTGTGTACACGCTTGCAGATGGCCATGCTTCTGGCAGCCAGAGAACACTGGGCCTGCCACTTTGTGAATCTGACTTTATGTGGGCCCTGGGGAATAGAGCTGTTGGTAGGCTTTGTAGGCAAGCTCTTTAATTACTGAGCCATCTCTCCAGCCCCACTTTATTTCCTTGAGACAGAATCTCACTGAACCCAGATACTGGTTGACCAGAGAGCTCAATGATCCTCTTGTCTCTGTCCACCTCAAGATTGGGGTCACATGCCAGCATGACCATGCTTGGCTTTTTACATGGGTGCTGGGCATCATACTCATGACCTCATGCTTGCTCAGCAAATACTCCTACCTGCTGAACCATCTCCTAGCTCTGTATGTATTTATTTGACAAAATAGATGCTAAGGGCTAGAGGTATGTCTTAGGGATTAAAGTGCTTGCCTGACTGGCCTAATGATCAGAGTTCAGTTTTCCAGTACCCAAGGAAAGTCAGAGATACACAGTGACACATGAATCAGGAGCTTCTTGGCAGCAGATAGAAGCCCTGCTTTTCATGCGTGAAGCACACACACACACACTTTAGTCTCTCTGCTTACAAATTAATAAAATTTATAAATATAAAAAATATTCTGAGAGGAGTAGGGGAGGAAAAATATCCTACTTATTTTTTACATCTTCCTACCTTCTACTCTAAATCTACTATGGCAGAGGGGTCTGAGGTAGAACACCCTGGAAATAAGGGTACCCATATCTAAGAACAAAAGACAAACCCAGGCCCAACAAATGGCCCATGGCCTGGAGGGCTATCATGAGATCCAATATATTAATTCCAATTCTGAGAACCCCTCCAGGTGGTGAGATGACCTGCTGGCCTTGTTCCTGGCTATGCTGTACCAAGTGTTCCCTCTTCCTTCTTTGGTGACACCTGGTGTCCATTTGTCACACTCACTTGCCTTAAAGTCAGAGCTTCTCATTTCATATTAGAGGCTCAGAGAGCAAGCTAACCTTCATGAAGTCAAAGCATAATTTATTTTCTTTTTTGTTTTTGTTTTTCTTTTTGATCATACTTGCTCTACTCTAGCCCAGGCTGACCTGAAAGTTATTATTTAGTCTCAGGTTAGCCTTGAATTTATGGCAACCCTCCTACATCTACCTTCCAAATGCAGAGATTGAGGCATTCATCACCATTCCTAGTACTTCTTTCTTTCTTTCTTTCTTTCTTTCTTTCTTTCTTTCTTTCTTTCTTTCTTTCTTTCTTTCTTTCTTTCTTTCTTTCTCCTTCCTTTTTCTCTCCCTTCCTCTATTCCTTCCTTCCTTTCTCTTTCTCTCCCTCCCTCTATTCCTTCCTTCCTTTTTTTTTTTTTTTTTTTTTTTTTTTTTTTTGTTTCTGTTTTTTCAAGGTAGGGTCTAGATCTAGCCCAAACTGACCTAGAATTCACTTTGTTGACTCAGGCTATCCTTGAATTTATGGCAATCCTCCTACCTGTGCATCCTCAGAGCTGGGATTAAAGGCATGGGCCACCACACCCGACCTTCCTTTTCTTTTTAAAAATATTTATTTGAGAAAGCAAGAGAAAGAAGAAGGGGGAGGGAGAATGAATAGGTTTGCCAGGGCCCATTGCCTCTACAAAAGAATGTCAGGCACATGCAAACTCAGATGGTCAGACATTGAAAATTGAAAGCAAGTACGTTTGACTACTGAGCCATCTCCATCACCCTTTCCTTTCCTCTTGATAATTTTGGTTAGTATTTATAATGCTGGGGATAAAACTCCAAACAGCCTTTCTATCCTAAAAGTGACATGGAACAAGAGCCTTGAAAACCTTAAGAAAACCTTTAACCTGTTTTAAAATTCTTTCTTAGGAGATTTGGTGAGGATGATCCCTTAGGTTAGATGAGGTTTTTCTGTGTGTTTGTGAGCACATAAGCACCTTGGGAAATTCATCTCATAGTTCATGGGATGTGTGACTCAGTTCACTACCTCCAGGTATGGGGATCTTTGAGCCTTTGGATGCCTGCAACTCTCCCTGCAGTGACACACCCCACCCACAGCCAACCATCTAGGTGCTCCCCACATCTTTGCTGACTGAAAACATAACAGATAATAAATAACTTGTGGTGACCAATGCTATAAATTTGGCCCTTTTGTTTATAACAATAGATAAGTGCTGAGCATGGTGGAGCAATTGGGAGGCAGAGATAGGAGAGTCACTGAGTTTGAGGCCAGCCTGGGGTTTACAGACTGGGTTCTAGGTTAGCCTGAGATTAGAGTAAGACCCTGTCTCCAAAACACCAAAAATATATAAACAAATTGTCAAACAAATGCAAAACAGATAAGTAGACAGAACCTAACAAACAAGACTCCATTGATAGCATTATGGTGCCACTAAGCAAAGAAACCTTGAATGTGCTGACTTCTCACTTGTTCATATATATATATATATATATATAATTTATAATAATTTATAATTAATTAATTTATAATAAAAACATATATAAATATATATGTAATGTTTTATTAAATTATTTGTTGAGAGAGACAGAGAGAGAATGGGCACACCACGGCTGCCCTGCTGCTGTGAATCAACTCTAGAAACATGAGCTACTTTGAACATGTGGCTTTTCATGGCTACTGGAAAATTGATAAAAACCCAAACAATAAATAAATAAGCCTGGAGAGAGTGCTCAGTGGTTATAGGTGCTTGTTTTCAAAGCCTGATGGCACAGGTTCAATTCCCCAGAACCCATGTAAAGCCAATTGCAGAGTGGGACATGCATCTGGAGTTGGTGGCATCATGAGTCCCAGGCACACTCATTCTCATTCTCTTTTTCATTCTCTTTCCCATTCTCTTTTTCTCTCCCTCATCTCTCTAATAAATAAAACATTTAAAAATTCATTATGTTCTTGTAAATCAGAAGAAATTTTTTCAAGGCACATTCTCACTCTAGCACAGGCTGACCTGCAATTCACCTCTGTACCCTCAGACTGGCCTCTAACTCACAGCAATCTTTCTGTCTCTGTCTCATTGGTGCTAAGACTAAAGGTGTGTGCTACCATGCCTGTGATTTTAGCAGTATTTTGAAGATTGAAATAAAGGATTGTTGGATTTAAGCCAGCCTGACATACATAGTGAATTCAAGGCCAGCCTAGTCCTTACTTCCTATCTTAAAAACAAAAAACAAAACAAAACAAACAAAAAAAAAACTGGCAAACAAGCAAACCCTAGAATTGTAGCAAATTTTATATAACAGAATCATTAAAAAACTTTATAGGAGTCTGAGAGAACAGGAATTCTTAAGGCTGAAATTCGTGGCCAATTTGGTCAATATAAAGAGTCACTATTAAACATCTAATAACCACAGTGTGGGGAGATGGCTCATTGAATCAATCACTTGCCATACAAGCACAATGGCTCTAGTTTGGATCCACAGAACACCATGCAACTTATTTAAGGAGAGACAGAGAGATATTGAGGTTGATAGAGGGAATGGGCATGTAGAAATGGAAAATTTCCCCCATCCTAGATTCTCCAGCATTCTCTCTCTATTGTTTGTGTTTTTCCAGAGTTTTCAAACTTTTGCCGTCAAGTAGGTAATTATTAGTATGGTGTGCTGTGGTGGTTTGATTTAGTTGTGCTCCATAAACTCATGTATTCTGAAAGCTAGGTACCCAGCCGATGGCAATTTGGGAATTGGCACCTTGCCAACTTGTAGAGTGTTATTGGGGCAGGCTTATGAGTGTTATAGGCAGCTTACCCTTGCTATTGTCCAGCTCACTGCAATTGTGTAGTGTTCTAACTTCTTTGGTAGAGGTGTTGTGTAGTTTCTGGTCATGGCATCTTTTCTTCTGCCATCATGGAGCTTCCCTCATGTTTGTAAGCCAAAACAATTTATTTCTTAATGCAAACTGATATTTTTTGACAGAAATTAGAAGGTAAGTGCAACAGGCATCATGAATGAATGAAAAAAATTGTTTATAAAGAAATAAAAGATAGCTCATAGCACAGCAGGTATGTCTGCTAATATTTGAGCACAGGAATTCTAAAGGAAGCTTCCCCTAACATTGTAATGAGTGAAGATGCTGAGCAGTCCATGCCCTGGTGGACTGTCATGATAGCCTCCATGCTGAGACATTGGGCCTATAAGGACCAACTGTGGGATTTGGATTTAAGATGCTATTTTCACATTTACATTCAGATTGGTTAACTACGGAGATAAATACAACATATACCAACAATTTAAAAAGTACTAGAGAGGTTCTACTAACTGTAAAAGGTTTGGAAATTGTGATTACAATTTGAGTTGCTTCCAATTTTTGTTTCTCATTTTCAAAGCTCAGGCAGCTTGCCCAAAACCCTATTTCTAGAAGTTCGCAGGAAGTTAGAAAAGCAAGATTGTCATAAATTTTCCATTTGTGAATTAGATATTTATGGAATTCGTATACTGAGATATGGTTAGGTACAAATTTTTCATTGGGACCAGGGTCAATCACAGGAAGCTTTACCTTAAAACAACATTGAAAAATTGGCTATTTTAAGAAACTATGTTTTATTATTCTTTCTGTTTCTTTTCTTTTAGGTTTTTCCAGGTGGGGGGTTTCACTCTAGGCAAGGCTAACCTGGAATTAAGTGTGTAGTCTCAGCGGGGTCTGGAACTTCCTGCGATCCTCCTTCCTCTGCATCCCAAATATAGCCCAGGGTGATTTTGAACTGCTCATCGTTCTGCCTCAGCCTCCCAAATGCTGGAATTACAGCAGTGAAACAGGTTTTGAGCTAAGAGTTGTGGAGGCCTCATTTGCCCATGGTTTCCTGCCATGGATTGTCAATCATGCCTGAGGGGTGTGACTTGAGGCGCCGTCCAATCAGGCACGTGGACAGAGAGGGGGCGGGGCTTCCGCAGCCCAGGGTCTTTGTCTCCGAGCTCTCTCTCCACCTTCCTTCTCTGGAGTTTGGGGACTTGGTGTCCTAGACTCTGAGCTGCGCCACCGTGCTGCAGGAAACGCAAAAAGTGAGACACTGAATGTTTTAGAAGCTGGAATGGTGAGTGTCACGTCCTGACCCACGGCTGGAATCTGAGCGGCAGATCACCAAGGTGGCCTCGTTCCCCGTCTTGAACTCCAGAACCCCCAGGCCTGAGCCTCCATGAGGACACCCTGTACTAATTCCTCGTGCTAAGGGGTGGGGCGGGCGCTCCAAGAACCTGTGCACCCAGTCTAGTCATGTGAAGGATCCCAGACCTGGCTGCAGCAGTCTGGAGGAAGGCTCTGTCCTGGAGTTCCTTCTACCCAGAAAATGCATCTTTTACTCCCATGTCTGCACCACTCAGGTGCCCAGGCTTGTGGCCTGCTGTTGTGCAGGTACCACCTTGCCTGAGCCCTGGGTACCTGCAGGGTGGGAAGTGCAGTGGGGGCGCCAGGCTGTGGAGAAGGCCTCGTGGGACACTTTTGGATGGGCTGCCTGGGTCCTCTGCCCAGCTAAAAGAAGGTGTGTGCTGTAGACATTTCCAGTGACCTGTGCAGGAGTGTGAAGAAAAGCAGGGGAGAACACTACATTCCAGTCACAGGGCTTATATTGGGAGCTCCACTCCATAAATGATCTCTTCACCACAAGTGCAGCTGACCAAAAGTGAAGCCTATTTATTACTATATTAGGTGTATGCCTCTACTATTATACAAGGTTGTTTAATTTTTTTAATATGTAGAAAGTTTGTATGTACACGTCAAGTATTAATACCACTGTTTCCCTCCTCCATGACCCTTTCCACCCAGGGAACTCCTCAGTGCAATTGGTGGAATGTTCCATAGAAAGGAGGACTATGAGTTGTGAAAGAAACAGTTATGGGGAGAGGGGGATGCCTCTGAATATTCCTCCCACCATGGCTCTTATACTCTCTCTACCTCTTTTACAAAGTTCCCTGAGCCTGGTGGGTGAGTTGTAAGTCTGCTTAGTGTTAAGCTCATAGAAGCTTCTGGATTTCTGCTCTGGAACATAAATGTCTCCTGTCAGAAATGAAAAATGTGGAGTCAGTTTTACCTATTTATTTTGCTTTCAAAACTGAAAAGAAAATATTAAAAACATTGAAGTTAAAAAAACCATTTTTTAAAAAAGTAACTGGAAGCCAGGCACGGTGGCGCATGCCTTTAATCCCAGCACTCAGGAGGCAGAGGTAGGAGGATTGCCATGAATTCAAGGCCATCCTGAGACTACATAGTGAATTCCAGGTCAGCCTGGGCTAGAGCGAGACCCTACCTCGGGAGGGAAAAAAAGAAAAGTTTATCTGTAGGTGGGACAGGAATGCTAGGTAGACAGTATATACATGTTTGACAATTTCATTATATTGTTAACTTGATACTGTCAAGAATTATCTGACACACCTCTTGGGTGGGTCTAGGAGGGCATTTTCAGGAATTATTATGGGACAGAGCAAGAACTTAACTCAATGTTTCCAGTTCTTCAAGTGACAGACTGTATTTTTTTTTTTAAATGCTCCAGAAAAGGAGTGTTTTGGGTTGGCTGCCTTTGCTACTCACGTTGCTGGCATCACCCCTGTTATTGCTGTCCTTCTTGAAAATCTGAACCCAGCTTCATCAGCATTCCAACATGGACTGAAGACCTCTAGGAATCCTCAAGGCCTCCAGAGCCAGATAGGGACTTCTGCAGTATTCAGCCTCATGGGCTGAGCAACCACAGAGTTCTCAGAGTCTCCTGCCTGCAGGCAGTCAATGTTGAACTACCCAGCTCATAATGTATAAGCCAAACATAAATCCTCCTCCTGATATATATTCATTCTGTTGATTCTCTTCCATACAGAATTCTGACTAATATGAATTGTGGCTCCAAGAGGGGTTCTAGACACAGAGAATTTCAAGCATGAAGTTCCCAAGTGGGCTCAGTATTAACCATATGGAACTGTCCATCTATAATACTACTAAGACTCCATCCTGCTTCAGTTTGCTAAGCCTGGAATTCATATACATTGGCCACTATCCTGCAGAAACATGTTCTCTTTTGTTTCTCCATCTTTGTCACTGTCTATATAGGTTCAATGGTCTGTCACTGAAAGTGTTTGTTGAAACTGGCTGAGACTCCATACTTTTAGATGGTGAGTTTGAGATGCAGGATTCCAGGAACAGCTGTGCACAGAGACCTCATCCCTTCAAGCTTCCTTCTCTCTGATGCCCTCTTCCTGTACTTTGTTAATTTGAAAAAAGGGATGAGACCTAGACCTGAGTTCAAATCTCACTTCCAAACCAATCATTATCTTTCAGATCTATGATGAAACTGACTAAAAAGTGTTAGAATAGAGTTGAACATTTCAGGCAAGTCTAGGGTATATAGTGTGTTCAAGGCCACACATGATTAATTTAGTTTAACTCAGTCTCAAACCAAAACCAAGTAGTTAAGTTCAGTGGTTGTACTTATGATTGATGTGGGCAGAGCTGAGCCACATCCCAGTTTTTTTTTTTCTTTTTTAACTTATTATTTGAGACATGATATCACTCTGTAGCTGAGGCTGTTCTTGATCTATTTGTGCTTTTGCCTTGGTTTCCCATGTATCTGCTATTACATGCATGCATCTTTAGGCTGGCACTGTGTTCTTTGTGTAAATGAATAAAGGAGCCCACAGTAGGCATTGCATACCCATTTGACTCCCTGACTTGACTTGTCTCCTGCAGGCAATTATTAATGTGTGTCTGGAGGTGGGACTTATGTAGAAACACCAAATATGTCTCTCCTTGTGGGGTTCATTTTCTCATCCAGAGCCTTTGGGCTCAAGGTGGTAGCTGGAAAATCCCTGAAGCATGTGGCCAGCGCCTTCTAGAAAGGGGTTCAGAGATCTGCGAAACAGATAACAAGAGGCACAGACAAATAGCAGACCATGATTAGAGCCAAAGCCTCCTAGAACTTCAAGAGGAGCTATTGGTTTACTCATTCCCTCCAAGTTCTTCAGCTACATGGCGAAGTAGCTAAAGAAATATGTTCACAGTATATTGATAGAAGAAAAATATATCAATCTGGAAATAATACACAATGTAATATTTTTATTCAATGTAAGAAGAACCAGAAAGAAGAAAAAAGGAAGCTTAGTAGAATTATGGGCTATTTTAATTTTTCAGTTTTATTTTGTTTCAAAGATTTTTGGTTTTTCAAGGTAGGGTCTCACTCTAGCCCAGGCTGACCTGGAATTCACTATGTAGTCTCAGGGTGGCCTTGAACTCATGGTGATCCTCCTACCTCTGCCTCCCGAGTGCTGGGATTAAATGTGTTCACCACCATGTTTCAAAGATTTTTGTTTTTAATGTTTTTAAGCTTTCAAACATGTTTTCTTTATCCTGGCATGGTGGTACATGCCTTTAATCCCAACACTCAGGACATAGAGGTAGGAGGATTGTTTTGAGTTCAAGGCCACCCTGAGAGTACATATTGAATTCCAGGTCAGCCCGGGCTAGAGTGAGACCCTAACTCTAAACCAAACAAAAACAAAATATTATATTTATTATATCTATTCATTGGCAAGCAGATATATAAATATCTGGAGAGATATATGGAGAGAGAGAGAGAGAGAGAGGAGAGAGTAGGCTTGCCAGGGCTTCTATCCTCAGAAAAAGAATTCCAGATGCATGTCAACTCATTTGTGCATCTGGCTTTACATGGATACTGGAGGTTTGAGCAGGCAAGCACCTTAACCACTGATCCATATCTCCAGCCCTTTATATAGGTTTTAAAAATATATTTATTTGCATATTGTTTTGATTTATTTTATAAATCTTTAGAAAACTATTTATGATTTGGAGAGATTTCTCAGTGGTTAAAACCGTTTGCCTTAAAGCCTGACTGCTCACATTCTATTTCTTCAGTACCCACATAAAGCCAGATTCATAAAGTTAACACTTGCAACTGGAGTTCCTTTTCAGTGGCAGGAGGCTTTGCAAGCCTTTAGCCACTGAATAATCTCATAAGACTTGTGTTTTATTTTGGTATTCAGTTGTCTGAGATTTGACCAGTGGAACTCTTCACTGTCACCCTCTTGGGTTTATTTATTTTCAAGAAGAGAGAAATAGAAGAGAGACAGAGAGAATGAGTGTGCCTGGGCCTCCACCTACTGCAAATGAACTCCAGAAACATGCTCTACTTTGTGCATCTGGCTTTATGTGGATACTGAGGAATGGAACCCAGGTCGTTCGATATTGCAGGCAAGTTCCTTAACCACTGAGCAATCTCTCCAGCCCTTTGCTTTTTTGAGAGAATCATGAGCAATGTGCAAGTAAGTCTTGACCTGTATGTGGTCTTCCTGCCTCTGCCTCTGCCTCTGCCTCTTCCTCTGCCTCTTGTAGGCTGGCATTACAAGCATGCACCACCCTACCTTGCTTTCACGTGGTTCTTGATCTGTAAGTTTTTCAAAGCCTTTGTAGTGAATATACGTAGTTTTCTTTTTATGGTTAGGAAAAACTATAACAGATGAACTTTTCACTATTTCTGTTGTAACATCAAACATGTAGCTTATAAAGATCTTTGACATTATGATTTATAGGTTTATTATAAAATTTGAAATGTTATGACTAAAAATGCCTAGCATTTCATATTTAAATATTATTCTTTTTCATTTATAAATTTAATAGTTCAGGTGTAGTATTAGACATAATTCTTTCTCAATTTCTATTCCTAAAGATATAAAAGACCAAAATGCCATAAATTTTTAGTATTGACTAATGTATTAATTACTTTAATTATCACTTAAGCCAAATTTTTGACAGGAAGCAATATTAGGACAGAAAGGGTTTATTGTGACATATAGATGCACCATGATGGTGAAAGAATGGGAACAGGAACAGGGGCTGCTCACATGGAAGACATAGTCAAGAGGACGCAAGGCTGGCCTATAAAACCTCAAGGCCCACCTTTCAGCAAGGTGCAACCTCCATGAAAAAGTTTTCAAGGATATACAATTGTATGTAAATTGGTGCTTAAAAGCATATAAGCAATTAGATGAATTATGTAAGGTTAACTGTGGAGATAAATACAAGAGATGTCAACAAGTTTAAAAGTACTAGAGAGGTTCTATTCTAAAAATATTTGGGATTTCTAGTTACAATGTAAGCTATGTTAGGCGTTTGCTTCATGTTTCAAAGTCAGGTTGCTTGCTCAAATCAGTTGTGGGGGCTGGAGAGATTAGGCACTTGTTTGTAAGACCTAATGACCAGAGTTCAATTCCCCAAATCCTACATAAAGAGAGGTTCACAAAGTGGCATATGCATCTAGAGTTTGTTTGAGGACCTGGTGAACCCATTCTCTCTCTCTCTCTCTCTCTCTCTCTCTCTCTCTCTCTCTAAATAAATAAATAAATAAACTTTAAAATAATAATTCAAGAGATTCACAGAAAATCAGAAAAGCAAATTTGTTATAATTGTCTCACTTGTGAATAAGATATAATTCCTATGCTAATACAAGGTGAAGTGCAAATTTTGCATTGGAGACAACCTGTCTCCCATGTAGCATTGTCTTAAAATATCAGCTTTAATTAAATAATTCATTATTTAAAAATATTTTTCATATTGTTTTATTTTGTTGTTTTGATCCTGGGTCTCATATAGTCCAGATGGTCTTTGAACAGTTGGTTGCCCTGCCTCAACCTTCCTAATGCTAAAATCATAACAGTGATGCAGTCCATGTTGGTTAAAAAGTTGTGGGTGTGACAATTGGTCTATGGTTTCCTGCCATCAACTGGCAGTCAAGGCTTGAAGGGGGTGGGGATGGGACTTGAAATTCTGTCTAACCAGACACACAGAGCAAGGGTCTGGCTTCGTCAGTCCATTGCCTTTTTCTCTGAGCATAGTACCTGACCACCACCTTTGACCTGCATCTGGATCATTTTTATCTCCGGAGTTTGGAGATTTTGGATCCTAGACTCTGCCCTGTGCTACTGTGCTGTAGGACAGTGGAAGGGGAAATACTAGATATTCAGTAACTCGTAATTGTTGAGTGTGACATCCTGATCCAGGGCACAGAATTTGTAAGTGTCATGGCCCTCATTTTCTACTCTCCATCTTCTGCTCCAGTATCTTCTGCTTGTGCTTCTGTGCGCTCTTCCCTTTGGCTGTGGTGCTTGGATCTGTCCACCCCAAAATCCTGGGCATCCCATCCCTCCCTATGAGATCAGATGCAGCAATCTCTGAATGTCTCTTTCCTGGAGTGTATGCAGGCCTTTCAACCAAGAGAAGGAAGCTTTTACTCCATGTCTGCACCACATATGTGCCCAAGCTTGCAGCCCTGGAGGAGTGCAGTTGCCATCAAGTGAGAGCCTTGGGTGCCAGTGGGCTCCAGAAAAAGGTCTTATGGGATGTTTCTGGAAGGCTGTGGTGTTGCTGGTGGGTGGGCAGGGCCACAGGACCACGTCCATGGATTGTGGAGGACATTGAGGCATGGAGTGGCCAGAAAGTATCATTTTGACAGGTGTCCTACTTCTAGCTGAGAGTTAATGGCACTTTTGTCAGCAGAGGTGGATGATGACCCCTGTAGTTTGTGTTAGGGGGGGAAAAAACAAAACAAAACAGGAAAGACTTGGCTCAACAGCTGAGACAGGCTTTATTCTAGGAAAGCATGCGAACAGCTCTTACCAGGCGTATCAGCAACAACTTTCCTTACAGACTAGGAGATACTTACGTGGCAGTGGCTCATTGGAATTCTTTGGTTACAGAGTGGTTCACCTTGCCTCTGGGCTTGGGCCACTTCCGGAAAATGATACTTGGACAGGTATTTTGGGCAATTCCAAAAAGTTATAATTGGGATGGGTGGTCTGAGTCATTATTAGGAAACAAAACTTATAATTATGAAATGGCAAGTAGAGTCAAAAAGTGGAAACATCTGGTTCTAATAATTTGCATTCCTCTGCGTGGGTCACGTTTGTACACCCTGTGTTTTCTGACTGTGTTTTTCTCTGTCCACGAGAATTCAGTACCAAAGCTTGTGGTGCCACTGGACCTCTAGCATTCTCCCTGAACTCCTGGTTCTGTATTTCTTTCTATCTGGAGCTCTGTGATTATCTGTGTTAACTGTGGAACTCCAGGCGTGTGAGCAGTAGCCCTTTTGGTCTATATAATCTTTGGTTCTTGTTTCCTTAGTGTGTCTAGGTTTCTCACCACCATGTCTTCCATAGGATACATTTCCTTGAGGCATTAGGGTCACTCTGACTTCGATTGGAATCCAGACACCATGTACTTCCTTGATGGGTGATATTATTTAGGAACATCATCTCTCATCCAAGACCCTCTGTGTACATGACCTTGGGAGTCACTTTGACCTGGCTGAAGAATGGTTGGGTGCTGTGTATGTCTCTGCCAGTAAAGCCTTCAGTGCACAAGATGGGCCCTGTGAAATCAGAGTATTGGAGAGAGGTTGGGTGGACAAGATATATATAGAAACTCAGTAAGTCGGCTTCAGAGGTCACAGTTAGAAATCACAGTCAGGCACTTGGGTTTCCAGTTACATTGACTCCCCCTGCTCTTCTCCTTTTCCCTCCCACACCATGCAAGGCCTTGCAGTGGAGAACAGTCCAGCTGCCTTGGGACATAATTCAGAAAGAGCTGAAGAGGCAGGCCATCTTCTTTCTGATTCACAGGCCTAAGACTGGGATTGTCCCTAGTTATGCCCCTCATAATAAAGATGGGCCTGGAACTCACTTTGTATCCCTGGCTTCTCTGAAGCTTGCAAAGATCCTCTCACCTCTGCCTTCCAATACTGAGATGTCTGCACATGAGCCACCAACTTCCAACAACCAGTACTATTTTTTTTTTAAGAAACTTCATTTTATTTATTCATTTTCAAGAAGAGAGATACATGAGCTAATACATGCCGATGGGCGCTGACCCCCTTCGCGGGGGGGGGGGGGGGGGGGGGGATGCATGCATTTATCAGATCAAAACCAACCCGGTCAGTTCCCTCCCGGCTCCGGCCTGGGGGTGGGCGCTGGCAGCTTTGGTGACTCTAGATAACCTCTGGCAGATCGCACGCCCCGGGGAAAAAAAAAAAAAGAAGAAGAAGAGAGATACAGAGAAAGCGAGCACACCAGGACCACTACTTTGTTGGTCTGGCTTATGTGGGTACTGGGGAATTGAACCCGGGGCCTTAGGCACTGGAGGCAAGTGCCTTACCCGCTGAGCCATCTCTCCAGCCCCAACCAGTACTATTTTGTTCTTCATATCTGTCCCTCTCTCACTTGCCTCTGAACTTTTCTCTGTAAGACAGGGAACATCTGTGTGGATCCCTAGTTTGGGAACATATTTTTGGCACCCAAGTATCCTGATGTTTATACATAGGATACCACAAGCATCCATACCCAGAGGACTCAATACTTCCTGCCTCCTTCCTTTTCTTTCTGGATGTTTTCCTATTAGCTCTCTGTTAAGGTGAAAGAGGGGAGGGGACCATGGCCTATGTTCAGTCTCTTCAAACAGGCATCTGTGTGCAAATTTGTCATGCCCACCACTCAGAGCCCAAGGTATGAGGGAGGAACACAAGTTCCAGGTCAATCTGGTCTACAGATATTTGAAGGTCAAACTGTGGAACTGTCTCAAAGAAAAACCAAGTGTATAAGTTTCAGTGTTGGAGCATGTGTCCGGCATGATGTGTAACTTAAGTTCATTTCCAATCACTTTTCAGTAGCACCTCAGAGAAGTCAATTCCTGCCCTTGATTCATGTTTCTTTTTTTGTTTTAGAATGTAGTGATGTTGCCCCCTGCTGGCCAGTATGGTGACACTGCAGCATGACAAGAGTGAAAAATTGTTTTCGAGCACCAGTGCTGCTTTACAGCCCACCAGCCCTCCCTTGGGGACCATGAAACCTAGGAGAACAGTGGGATATGAATCTAAGCTTACAGTACAATAAGAGAAGCTGATGCCTAGGGTTGGGGTTTGTTGGATTGTTTCTTCATTTCCTGCCAACATGGGATATATGGGCCAGTGGCTTGATTACCACAGGTTTCTGAAGACATTGTTTTAAAAGTATGAATCCCTGTTGGTCCCCAGTCTGTGAGACTGGATGAGGGACAAAAAGGCCTATGGAAAGAGGATCTGTGTGAGGAAGACAGGCCATATTGGTGTGAAAGGAGATATCAGTGATCTGAGGGGGGGAAGTGAGGATCTGATGGAGGAGAATTAAGAGAAAAGGTTCTGAGGGATGATTAGATTTGGAGGAATTTGAGGCTGGAATCCAACTCTCAGAAAGAGGGATGTTTAAGGATTTAAAGGTTGATGGCATGGCCTAAAAAGAGTGAGACAAAAATGGGGAAAATTAAAGGACATTGGAAGGGAAAGCAATGGTTCACTCTGGCATTTGCCCAAAGTCTGTTGTTATATGCAAGTCAAGAATTCCAGTGCAGGGCTGGCAAGATAGAACAGTGGTTAAGGCACTTGCCTCCAGTGCCTAAGGCTCCTAGTTCAATTCCCCAGTACCCACATAAGCCAGACTCACAAGGTGGTAGCCCTGGTGTGCTCTCTCTCTATCATCTCTATCTCTATCTAACTTTCTCTTTCTATTTCTCTGCTTGAAAATAAATAAATAATATATTAAAAAAGAATTCCAGTCCAGATAGCAACATTTTCTATTAGTTATCTACCTTTTATTCCTGCTATATACATAAAACACTAATGTTACAGTAAAAATATTTATGCTTAAAGCCTAAGCAGCTATGATTTTGATGTGTGTCCTTATTAAGTTTACAATTGGAAATTTGAAATTTTCTAGAACTTCTTGTGAAACTTTGCTGCAGTAGAATCAGGAGAGGACATAATATACCCCAGTATCTAGACATGGTGGGTTTGTACCTGACATCCTAAGACAGAGGAGGGAAAACAGTAATACCATACAACAATGTAACACTGTTCTCTAGATCCCCATTTACTGTGACACTTGGATGCTGGGTTCTGTCTGCCAGGGCTGCTAGACACCACTTCCTGGAACATTTGTATGTGATTCCTATCTATTGCAACACCATGCCTGCTTAATTGAACACCTGCATGATCTTGTTTGTTCCTGAGTCAACAGGCTTCATTCTGCTGCTCCAAAATCCATCCTTTGTGACTTAAAGTTTGTCTCTTAGCACTGCTGATCTTGAGTTACACCTACCTTCCACTGACCATCAGGATGATACTCATCCTGCTGTAGTGAGGTTGTCATGGGTTTACAAGTATTTTTCTGCCATCAGGTAGAGGTCGAGTGCTGCTCAGAGTGTCAGCATGGTGTTGGGAACTGTGGAAATATTCATCTATATGCCAAGGACCTTGGGTCTCACGTCCAAGGTTTGGAGGCAACGATTGAGTATCAGTTTTCCTTTCTTTTGTTTTTTCAGTTTTTCCTTTGTAGGAGATGAAGACTGGAGTTGTAGTGTGGAATAGTTATGGAAGTTGGTTTCGCCAAGTTTCAAGTCTCCCTCATCAGCCACTGAACAGAGGGGCTTTGTTCACCCTCTGTTATTATGGCCTCTCTAACACAGGGCAGCCATTTTTCTTCTGTTTTTCCTGAACCCTCTTGCAGCCTCTCAAAAAGACACATCCAAGGCTTAAGGTTACAGCTCACCTCCACTGCTTTCTGTGTGCTTCTGGCTTTGTCTCTTATGCTGTTACATCTGCACCTATAATCTCTCTGCCTCTTAATTTCTGTGATTTTTCTTTGATTGTCCTAATCTGGGTATGTGAATGTGTCCTGTCATTCACCCATCTATCTCCATTCTTTCTGTGTCTCTTACTACCTCTTCCTCATGAAGCCTATCCTTCGGATCCAGGGTTCATTACATCCTGACTTGGTTATATTGATTAGTCATTTTTCCCTTTCTGAGCCATTCATATATGTGCTTGTTTTTTTTTTTGTTTTGTTTTTTTTTTTTTTTTTTTTTTTTTTTTTTTTTTTTTTTTTTTTTTTTTTGTTTTTCCGGTCTGAGAAGGAACTTCATTCATCTCAGATCATTAACTCAAGACACAGGTCTCCAGGAGCAGCTGTGTGCAGTCTTCACCATTTCTCATCCCATTCTGCTTGTCTATGTACTTACAAGTTTTGTTTCATGTTAAGGTGACTTAGGAAAGGAGCCTACCCCTTGTTTAAAGTCTCCCCACATACTCAGGGGGTTTGGGCCTGTATTCCTAGTGAATTCGGAAGAGTAAGCAGGAGGAAACCTATAAACTATAAAGCATCTTATAATACAGAATTTTTTTAATATAAAGCTGGGGAACTTTGTGAAGTATATAAAAAAATAACTAAAGGGTAGAGTTCAGTACTAGAGCAATTGTCTGACATTCACAGTCACTTCCTCATCAAGGGACCTCAGAAGATCCCGTCTCCACTTTTAAAACTCAGTTTATTTTGAACAGTGTGATGAAGTCACCTGGTGCTTCCCAGGTCCTAAGGCCACAGCATGGCAAATATATGAAAATGCCTTGGAGATTAGGCTGATTTAACATCCATCAGCTGTTTGCTCCTTGCTTTCTAGGTTTACTGCATTTTGACCTCCACAGATCATTGTCATTCTCTGAGCTTGGCAGGGGTGACTCCTCTTTGAGTGTGGAATTCTGAGGACAGACATAGAAATCCCCAAGAAAACCAAGCACACTCTTCCCTGCAACACACAGTAGGTAGGTAGTGTCATGGTGCCACTTGATGGAAACATTAGTCTGTGGTCAGCATTCTCATTGCTGGCAGAAAGAACCTGACTAAAAGTAGCTTGTGAAAGGAAAGGGTTTATTTTGGCTTACAGACTTGAGGGGAAGCTTCAGGATGGCAGGGAAAATGATGCCGCTAGCAGAGGGTGAATATTACCTCTTGGTGAAAATCAGCTACAACAGCAGCAACAGAGTGTGCCAAACACTGGCAAGCTGGCTATAAAACCCAAAAACCTACCCCAACTACACTACACTACACTATACTATATATACCATATACACATGCCCCTCCCAAAAAAAAAAGCAAAGAAAGAAAACAACAAGGCATTAGATACTGTTTCCAATTTCTACTGTTGTTCCAAGCCTGTAATGTATCTGACACTCAAAGCCTACATTTGAGATGGACACTATTTAATTTGCTAAATAAAAAATGAAGAAAGGAACAATATTGGCATAATGAATAATAAGATAAACAGTGTGGTGATGCACCCCTTTAGTCCCAACACTGGGGAGGCAGAGGTAGGAGGATAGTCATGAGTTTGAGGCTAACCTGAGACTACATAGTGAATTCCAGATCAGCATTAGAGAAGAAAGTGAAGTTATAAAGATTAAAGTGACATATAAGGAATTTGGCACTCAAGAGATTGCTCAGTGATATCAAGTGCTTGTTTTCAAAGACTGCTGGTCTGGGTTCAATTCCATATTACCCATGTAAAGCCAGATTCAAAAAGTGGTGCATGGATCTGAAGTTTGCAGCAGCAAGACACTGCCATTCTCATTCTCCCTCCCTCTTTCTTTTCCTTTCTCTTGCACTCTCTAAATAGAGTGAAAGAAAAAGAAAGAAAGATTGTAAGGAACTGGAAAAGTGAATTTTGTGTTTTCGACAGTTAGAAATAAAGGAGATAATGTCAAAGACAGCCCTAGAAGATATTGTATCTGATGGAAAGTGTAAAAACTATTATCAGAAAACTTAACACAGTCTTCGAGAAATATAAGGTTTTTTTTTTGTTTTTTTGGTTTTTTTTTCGAGGTAGGGTCTCACTCTAGTCCAGGCTGACCTGGAATTCACTCTGTAGTCTCAGGGTGGCCTTGAACTCACGGCGATCCTCCTACCTCTGCCTCCCGAATGCTGGGATTAAAGGCGTGCGCCACCACGCCCGGCGAGAAATATAAGGTGTTTAAAGGGGAGAATTGAATAGGATACAGAAAGAAAAGATTGATGACCAAAATACAGTTGAACCCAGATGACAGAGAAACACACAAGTGCTGAGTGGTTTCCTAGACCTGTGTCACCATGAGACCAAGGTTCTACAGCTCTGGGTAGAACCTGGGTTTGTGTTTATGACTGTCTGTATCTGAATCTCTGTGATCTCACTATCTCTGAATCTGTGATTTTCCCTGACTGACTGAATTTAGCTGTGAATGCTACCCACCACCATTGTCTCTGTCACAGGTTCATCTTTCCCTAGTGTCTCTGTGTCTCTCACCACAACTTCCCCATGAAGCATTATTTTGGGATCACAATTTATACTTCCCTATGGGGTGATCCTGAACAAACACTTGCTCTTTCTTCCCCATTCTTTCTATGTGTGAATGGACACTAGGGATGGAACTTGAGAATTTTTTTTTTTTTTTGGAACTTGAGAATTTTTGCACAGCTACTTTGCCTTAAGCCCAAATGCAGTGTTTTATTTTTAAACTTTCTTTTCAGAGAGGATTGCACTTTGTTGTCCAGACTTAGCATGCATTACTCCAGCCTTGCTCTCCAGAGTACCTTTGTTAGTAATCTTATACTAGCATGCATATATATATATATATATATATATATATGATTAATGGAGTGAAAATATCATGGAGGCCAAGCATGCATGGACACTTTCCCAGGAAGGGGGTAAGACTTTGAAGAGCATCTATTTTGTATTTTGGGCAGATCACACTGAACCAAGTTTATAGGATAGATTTTGATGTACAAACATGAATTTGAGAAACCAGTTTGAAAGTCATTGCGATGGTTCAAATGAAGGCTTAGAGTAGTAAGAGCTGACCCCACAAGACTGATTCAAGAAATTAACATTGTTAGGGTTTCACAGCTCTGTTTAATTGAGAATTAACTACTAACATATGTTTTGTGGGGGCAACAAATTAAAGCAACGGCAAATACTAAGTAATTATAACTGAATTTTATTCAAGTGAGGATTTCAGGTTTTTTTTAATTTCAGGGTTTTTAAAATATTGATGTATATAAGCAATCCAAATTCAGCAGAATTTCAAATTATGAGTAATAAAATGGGAGCAATAGAGATGGCTTAGCAGCTAAGGCACCTGCCTGCAGAGCCTAAAGCCCTGGGTTCAATTCCCCACGTAAAGCCAGATGCACAAAGTGGCGCCTGCACCTGGAGTTCATTTGCAGTGGCTGATGGCCCTGGCATACCCATTCTCTCTCTGTCTCCTATCTCTCTCTGCTTGCAAATAAGTAAAATATATTATAAAATAATAAAACAATAAAAGGAATCTACACATTCAGCACAATCTAAGGAAATTCCAATACTTCTATATACTTAAAATAATAATCTTATAATAATAATGATTTAGGCTTAAATTTTAAGAAAAATAACCTTAAGGTATGTCCTTATTAATTTTCTAGATGGAAACTTGAAATTTTCTAGAATTCCCTGTGAAACATTGCTTTAGTGAGATCATGAGAAGACATTTTATACCCCACGATCTGAACATGGTTAGTTTGTGCTTGGCCTCCTAAAGCAAGAGGATGGAAATGGTTAACACCATTCAACCATGTGATAATCTTCACGGACTCCCCATTGTATGTATTAGTTGGCTCCTGAGTCCTGTCCCCCAGGAATCCCAGACCTATCACCTACTGGACCCCTCATCTGATTTCTAGGCTATTGCAATGTTGTGCCTATGTAATTGAACACCTACATGATCTTATACCTGTTCCTGAGTCATCAGGCTCTTTTATATCTCTCAGCTGCTCAGAACTTCATCCTTTGTGACCAAAATTTTGTGCCTTGACTCTGGTGATCATAGGTGACCCCTACCTGCTACTGCTCCTTACCTTGTGTTTGTGAGGTTTTCATGTGTTCAGCAGCATGTTTTACCCATCAGGCTGAGATTTAGGAAGGCTTTAGGGTGGCAGCATGTTGTTTGAAACTGTGGTGGTCTTCATCTGAATGCAAAGAATCTTGGGCCTAATGTTCATGGTTTGTGGCAAGATGTAGCATCTGGACATTATTTGGTAGGAGATGGCGAATGTAACAGTGTAGAAGTACTGTGGGGTTGTTTGGCAAGTTGGTTTCACTAGGTATCCTGTCAGCAGCTGAACAGAAGAATCTTTGCTCATTCAGCCTGATTAAGGCCACATACTTCCCAGGGAATCCATTCTTTCCCCTCTTCCCCCATTTTTCCTAACCCCTGTTGTAGTCCCTCAGGAAGGCACTGTCAGTAATCCAGATTTCAAGTCCTATATGATGGTTTGTATGTGCTTCTGGGTTTGTGTGGTAGGGTACAACCTCTGACCCCACATTATTTTTTCACTGGCCCATCTGTGTCTAGTTTCTCTTACATATTCTTTATGAAGCCTTTCCTACTGGTCCTGGGGTGAATAGGTCATAGTCTGAAATCAGGATTCCCCTTTCCTTTCTGGGTGATCTTTAATTATTAGAGTTTTTCCCTCTGTGAGCCATTTATCCATATGTGTAGGTATTACCTTTGTCCGGCTTGGATGGATAACTCAGGACACAGGATTCCAGGAGAATTGGTATGCAGAGGCTTCACATCTTTTTTTACCCATCCACCCCTGTATGTCTTCTTCAGTTCCTTGTTAAGATGAAATGGACTATGTGCACATCCATTCTTTCAAATTGATGATGGGGATTAGGAATGCACTGGTAGTACTGAGGACATTGAACTGTAATATTCTGATATATTTACTTTACATGAGCATGTTGCATCCCCGTACATCAGGGCAGATATATGCCTATACCAACCCGTGAAGTATTTTTCTGGATTTGCCTAAAAGTATTAATCCTGCATTATCTGTCGAACTTGAAATGACCTTCCCTGAACGAGATGCCTAGCAGTATAATGCTGATGTTCCTCGGCAGCCTGTATTTGGTACTCTGCTTCTATACCTATATTGAGACTCAAGTAAGCATTGGTTAGGGTTTGATAAAAATTATGACCCACAGAATGTTTGATACAGTCCCTTAAAGAACATCATAAATTTTGTAACTTGTTTAAGCAGAAATTTATGGCATTTGAAGTTGGAGTGTATATTCAATGTTTGAATGAGGGTGGGAGGAACATATGTGAATAGAGATGCCTGTGTTTATCAATAATGGTTAATACTTCAGAGATTCTAGGTGTGTGTATATATATATATATTATTGTCCATAATGAGTTACATTATTTAGTGGGCAAACAATGAGTTGTTATCCCCAATTCCCCAATGCCCCCCTCCCCGAGATTCTAGGTTTAATAATGCCGATCACCCAGTTAAAATAGTAGACAAAAGTTTATTGGAATGGGTGGCCGAAGAATAGGTCAAAAGATGGCTTTTTGTATATGATCTGTAGCTATATGAATTCCCAATTATTGAAGAAGAAAGTTTGATTGTGCTGTAATTGATTAATTTGTCTAACAACACTATTCAGTGATATGCTAATTTTCTATTTAAATTCTGAATAAAAAGTATGTCAAAAATTTAAATCTTTCAAAATCTTTTTTTATTGGCAACTTCATAAATATGAACAAAGTACCATAATCAAAATCCTCTCCCACTGCCCTCCATTTTCACACTCAGAAACCAACCTGCCACTGAATTTCCATGTCTGTCCAAGGATTCTCTCTTCTATTTTATGTGAACATTTACTTGTCTTCAATTTTCATTTATACTTTAGATAGCCCTATTGCACCAGTTGATACTTTTGGGCTGATGTCCCCCTGTAGAGCTTGTATGACCTATTGCTGGTTAACATACTTGATGACTTTTTCTCTCCCAACGGGCTGCTTAGCACATTACATCTTAGCAACTAGGAAACAGGTACAAGTCTTTCAGATTTGCTCTAACTTGACTTGATATCTCACTGTGTCCTTCAAGCCAACTATGTACAGTCTTCAACAACAGGGTCTTATCATCTACTTCTGATAGATAACCAAGAGCATTGGCAATAGTATGTAATACTCAGGGGCTACCAGTGTACTTCCCAGCCAACAGTCTGAGATTTTTGTAAAAACAGTGTATTTCTTCTGAATAGAATATTTGTCATATGCATAAAATATTTCTCCTCAAAAACCTCTATTTTAATGTACATATTGTAAGACAGTGCGTAAGGTTTAGAAACTTATATCTGTTAGTAAACCAGTAATGTTCTATGAGAAGAAAAATATCCTACTCTATAAACACTGACATTAGTAACATTTGTGCCAGAATGTTTCAGGTTGTTTAATTTGGTTGGATTGGAGTTGGGTGGCATTGTGGCACGCATAGTACAATGTGCACATTGAGTTTACAACATAGGAAGCAGTGAAGTTACTTGATGCAACATGAGAGAGTGCTGTGAAAAGTACCTTGAATTCATTATTTATTAAATGGTTATTTCTGAATTAGTATTTGATCATTGTATATTCAGTATCCTTTAGTTTTCCAAAATTTTTATGACCCTTATGTTGACTGTTTGACTCCATGTGGAATTATGATCAACAATTTAATAATAGTTTCTAATTTACTATCATATTACTATGTTGGCAATTGAACTCATGGCCTTGCAATGTATCACAATATTATGCCGCCAGCCCCAACATAAGACTTTGCATTCTCTTATAATTCCATTAAATGTTTCTAATCATATTTTTTGAATTAGTACAGCAAAACAGAGATAAGTTATTTGTCTTGAGTATATTCTCCCATGATACAATGCAGAAACAAATGATACTTTGGATAAGTCCCTGCTAAAATACATATAGGAGAATAAAGTCCTGTTTTCTAATCCCACTCTTGTAGTCCTGGGTTGAAGAGAAATATTTCATTATAGGAGGTGGTCACATTTGAAGACATAGCAGTGGAGTTCACCTGGCAAGAGTGGCAGGACCTGGATGCTGCTCAGCAAACCCTCTACAGGGATGTGATGCTGGAGAACTACAGCAGCCTGGTGTTCTTGGGTGAGTTAAGCTCCCTGAAACTCTGGGTAGTAATTAATTTTGTTATGATTGACAAGCATTGTTATCATTACTGATGCTTGATATTTTCATATCCTAATTTTTTTTTCATATCCTAATTTTTAAATATATATTTTATTTGTAAGAAGAGACAGACAAAAAGAGAGAGTGGATGCACCAAGGTTTCTAGCCACTGCAAAGAAACTTCAGTTGCCTGCTGCACTGCATCTGGCTTTATGTGGGCACTGGGGAGTCAAACCCATGTCCTTAGGCTTTGTAGGCAAGCACCTTAACCATTCAGCCATCTCTCCAGCCCCTATATTTTACTTTTAAATTGGCACACTGTAATGGAACAGAGTACATAGACTAGTGAGGTTTTCAGTATTCACATATGTAATGACCAGAGTCTGTCAGCTGAGATATTACTTGTGTGGGAACATTTAATAATTTATGTACATATTTTGAAATACTAATTTAATTGTTGTCAAATGCAACCTTGCTTTCAATTATAAGAAGTTATTTTTCTTCAAATTTACCCAGTTAATTCCACAAATTCTCTTTCTATTCCTTTTCTCCTTCACATTTTCCATATGTTTATTACTTGTTTTATTGTTTTCTACTTCTGTTAGTTCGTTGTGTACTTGAATTTGTAATGAAGATATGAACAATTTTGTTTTCATTCCTGTCACATTTCATTTAGACTCAGTGTCTTTTCTGGAGAGAAGTGAAGAAACATAAATTCACTTTAATTATGGAGGGATTTGTGATCTCACAGGAAAAAATAATCAATTCTAGCTTGATGAATGAGTTACTGTGGGTTATTTAGAGAACAAAACTTTTGATAAAGGTGTATCCTGCCAAAAAATGATGAAAATCTTTATATGTTTTCATCTTTTATCATCACATTTCCAATTGATATTTCAAGTGAATTTATGACAGTCTGGTATGGAAATGTGGATAGTGCATTGTCATTATCGTAGACCTAGGTCACTGTTCCATCATTTTTTATTTCATTGATGCGACTTTAGTGAAAGAAAACTTGCAGTTAAGCAAAGCTGTTTTGATTTAAGTTGGTGACAGTCATTTCAAGCCCCAACACTCACAGAGATACCTCAGTCTGCCAAGTCTTGGTGGTAAAGGAGTATGCCACCACAACATGGCTCCATTTCTTCTTTAGTTAGACTCTTATTTTTCTTTCTTTTTCATTTTTAAAAAATTGAGGTAGGGTCTCTCTCTAGCCTAGGCTGACTTGGATTTCACTATGTATCCTCAGGATTGCCTCAAATTCACAGCAATCCACTACCTCTGCCTCCTGAGTGCTGGGATTAAAGGTGTGTGCCACCTTGCCCAGGTTTAGAGTCTGTTTTTCTTTATTTATATGTCCATTTGGTCTACACACAAAAATACTTTTCTAGCCTCCCCTTCTCTTTGCAATTTGTATTTGCTTGGTTTACGGTAAGATTTTTTTTATTCCTATTCTTTGACTTGATCCTAGAGTATCATACATACTGGAAAGATGGTATACCACCACTAAGCTATTTTTCTATGCTAAACTTTCAACAGTGTATTGTAGAAGCATGGTGGAAGAATACAACCCGATTCTGTTTCAGATCTTGGATGAAAGAATTTCAGTATTTTACCCTTCATCAATCTGGAGGTCTTGTTTTAGATGAAACATTATGTGTCATTATAGTCCCTTACATTGGAGTTGGTCAATAAGGATCTATCATGTAGATGACATTTGTGTACAGCTATACATGGGTTCTGACAGGCTCAAAATTGGGTCTGCAGGCTTTGCAAGTAATTACCTTTAATTGGTGAACCATTTGTTGAGGAGTTTGCTGCAGTATGGATTATATAAAGTGAAGTTTGTGCCCTTATTGCAGTACTGATGTGGGTTTTTGTTATATACATTTAGTGATTTACGCAGGTGAATTATCATATAGTTACTATTGCATCCTTGCTGTGAAGCATAGTTTGTACTATTTATTTTTATTTCTGCTTATATGTTTGCATCCAGTGTATGTATTTGGGTGTATGTGGTGTTTATATGGAGATTGCTCATGTGTATATTGTCTTTACCAAACCATATATAATCATTTGTGTTGGTTGTTATACTTGTAGCCAGAGTGAAATGCCAGGTTTCCCAACCAATTGTTCTTCTACCTGACATTCGTCTTTTAAGACAGGGTCTGCTTTTCCTGATTCCAGATCTTGCAGTGATCAAAAGGTTACTAGTTTCCTGCTGCTTCCTTTTCTGTGGTTACAGGCTTGCTTGATCTTCACAGCAGATTCCCCTGAGGTCTAGAACTCAAGCAATCTTGGTGATCTAAGATTCTCATGTTGCACAAGAACCACACATATTTTGTAAAATTTTAATATGATATTCTTTATTTTCTGCTTCATTCACAACTTTTGAAGCTATATTGATTGAGCTTACGGGGTCCATAGTTTAGATGTTGTGTCTGTGTAGTTTCCAAAACATTGTCATTTGGATATATGAGTTTGCAACTGAGAATTTGCCAGTTCCTATACAGTGTATTCTTTTACAATAAGACTTGGGCTTTCTTCTTGAAATTATTAGAATTTTTTTGATCTATTAGCACTTTACTAGTTTTTTAACTTAATTTCCTTTACTCTGAAACATGATTATTATATTCAAGTATTTAGGCAATTCTTGTAAATCAAATCTTCATCTTTCTTTATATTCTTTATCATTTCTCAAACTTCCTAAGCTACTTTTAAATTGTGATACATTTTTCTCTGCCTTATTTATCTGTAAACCCTCTTTGCTATTTTAATTATTTCTTTTTTAATTTTTAAATTTTTATTTTTATATTTTGGTTTTTTGAGGTAGGTCTCGCTCTAGCCCAGGCTGACCTGGAATTCACTCTGTAGTCTCATGCTGGTCTCGAACTCACAGCAATCCTCCTACCTCTGCCTCCCGAGTGCTGGGATTAAAGGCGTGTGCCACCACGCCCGGCTGACCGCTCTCTTTTTGTTCCATGTCAGATATGTCATTTGCTGAGTTTTTCATTTCATTATGTTCCCCTCTCATTATGTTCTATTAATTTTCTCTTGTACTTCTAATCATTGTTTTAAGCCAGATGGTGTGTCAGACACCTAAAATATCACAAACAGGAGGTGTATATAGAAGAATCACCAGTTTTTAGGAAACCTTGGAATCAGGTACACACTCTCCTGAGGGAGATTTAGACACCCTCTCAAGACAAAAATCATTGTGTTTAATATCACTTGAGGGTAAAATTTGAGTTAGTGAACACCATGAATGTAAACCCTGTATAGAAACTATGCAATTTGCCTAGTATTGGAGAGGTTGAAATTAAGCACTTATCTTTCATGTGTTCTCCTGATTTAACATATTGGCAAAATTTGTACATTATTTCCCATTTCTAGGGACCTGTAGGTCCAAACCAGATTTGATCTTCAAGTTGGAGCATGGATTTTCACCATGGAGTATAGCAGAAAAATCAACTCAGAAACTTCCAGGCAAGTGTATGCATACTCAGAAAAGGATGCCTGCAAAATGAGAAATCAAATATATATTTCTGTTTGGCATACAGATACAAGAATACATTAAAGAATTTTTCAGCATCAAATTCATAATCATTTATGTAGTTTATCATTAGGAAGTGCCAGGTATGGATAGTTTGATGGTCTCACAGTTTATGGTAATGGTTTAACCACATTGCTTGTTGATGATCACAAAGAAATTGAATATTATGTCTATACTGATCAAATTGCTTGTTTCTACACATTAGAGCTTCACATGTTAAGCTTTAATGTATTTCTGAAAATTATAAGCCCAGGTCAATCATGTGTTTGATTCTTAATTGGGTACTTATTAATTCCCTGAATTAAGCTATGAGAGTTTTGGTTTATTTCAGATTTTGACTGTGTTTCTTTTGCCTGTATGTGCATGAAATTATAAACCTTTGTTTCAGTTTTTGTTTTTTATAAGGTAAGGTCTCATTCTCTCATACTGTCATGAAACTCAGTATGCATTCCCAGGCTAGCCATGCACTTACACATTTTTATGTGAATGTAGCCTTGCCATTAACATTGTTTATAGATCCATCCATCTTTCAGCATATATACCTACTATGATAATATGAAATTAACTGTATTACACTTGAGCTAAATCACCATTATTTCTGCCACCTGTAAGGAATTCTAATGTTAGTGAACAAGGATATAGGGTTTCTCCAATGTTTTTTTTTGTTTTTATTTATTTATTTATTTATTTTTTTGCGGTAGGGTCTCGCTCTAGCCCAGGCTGACCTGGAATTCACTATGTAGTCTCAGGGTGGCCTTGAACTCACGGCGATCCTCCTACCTCTGCCTCCCGAGTGCTGGGATTAAAGGCGTGCGCCACCACGCCCGGCCTCCAATATTTTTTCTTTATGTTCTATTTTTCCTACATTGTTTCACTTTATAATCTTTTGATATTGGCAAGAAGAGTGAGGGAGAAAGATCTTTAGAGAGAGAAAGAGAGAGAGAGAGAGAGAGATATGGAGGGAGACAGACAAATGACCATACCAGGGCCTCCTGTCACTACAAATGATAAAATAGTCTACAGATACATTCACCACTGTGTGCATCTGGCTGTACATGGGTATGGGGAACTGAGTCTGGGCCATGAGGCAGTTTTCATCACTGATCCATTTATTCACCTTGAATTTTATTATTACATTTATTTTTAATTACTAATTGTTAAGTTGCTCTTTTATTTTGCTTTCATATTCTAATGTAGTTTGAATTTATTTTGACATTCTCATGCACAGTTTTCTGTTTTATTTGTTCTCCCTCTCCTCATTCACCCAGTATAACATTGAAGGCAGGGTTGAAGAACTATTATTATTAGTCACTAATAATGGAAAAATATACAATATTCATTCCCTAATATTTAAGAAACCCATTGGTTCCTGGAGAGATCACTCACTTGTTAAATATACTTGTTTCATAAGTATGATAACCTGAGTTAACATTGCCAGAATGTTCTAGAAACCTGACTATTCCCATAACTTGCAGGCTAGGTATCATGGCATACCACAGTAGACACTGATAAAGTGGAAGGTGAACATTGTCATCCACATTTGGCCTCTTACTACTACACATGCATTGTGTAATACAAATTTCCAATTCTCTCTCTCTCTCTCTCTCTCTCTCTCTCTCTCTCTCTCTCTCTCTCTCTCTCTTCTCTCTCTCTCTCTCTCTCTCTCTCTCTCACACACACACACACACACACACACACACACAGAGAGTAATAGTGGAGAGACAAGAAACAACAACAAAAAACCCCAAAAAAGCAAACAAAAAACACCCAAAATTGTCTTACATCACCTTAGTAGAACACTGCTCTTTTAAAATAAAGCAAACAATAAAATAAACTATCCAATCAGTACATGGAGAATTGATGTGTAATAGTTTCACCAAGAAATGGAAATGGTAAAAAGGGATAAGTTTTCCATATACACTCTAGACTATTAAACTGAATATTAAAATTTGATTAGAATAAGTATTATCCAAGTTAGAATGTCTGTCTTTATTAAAAATTAGAAGTTATCGATACATCAAATTTATCCCAAGATTTTTCCAATATTTTTCTCACATGGAAATGTTTCACAATCAAGTGACCGCCGATAAATTGAGTCCATATGGAAAAGGTTTTCTTCGTCTGTACTTAAGTTTGTAAGGCAGGACTCAAGTCAGTCAACAAACACACGTAATGTAAATTTACTGATTAAAAAAAATCACAATAGAAAAAGTGTGTTGATATGATTGTGAGCATTTTTTGAAAGATATATTGTTTACCAAAATATGAGGATGCATTTCTCAGTGAACTGTTTGTTTAGCACAAAGAACATGATACATTTTTGTGTTTCACAGCAGAATTAGAATGTCAACAGAAAATATTCTGGAAAAAGTCTTAAGAATTTAATGAATGTCCCAATGCTGTCTTTCACTCACTTAGGTGAAAAGCCATATGAATGTGGGAAAGCTTTCATCTTCACGTCACAACTTACTCCACACCAGATGACTTCTACAGGCAATAATCCATATGATTGTAATGAATGTGAGGAAGCTTTCATATCTAAATCACAGCTCCTTATACACCCAAGAATTCATACAGATGAGAAGCTATATGAATATAATGAATGTGTTAAAGCTTTCATTTTGAAGTCACAGCTCTCTGTTTACCAGAAAACTCATAAAGGTAAACCTCCATATGAATGTAATGAATGTGGTAAAGCTTTCATTGCCAAGAACTATCTTAACATACATCAGAGAATTGTTGAAAAGCCGTATGAATGTGAGAAAGTTTTCATTCCAAAGTCACAGATCAATATGCATCATAGGACTCACAAAGGGGAGAAGCCATATAAATGTAATGAATATGGGAAAGCATTCATCTCCAAGTCACAGCTCAGTATTCATCACAGAACTCATATAGGTGAAAAGACATATAAATGTGTTGAATACGGAAACACAGTCAACTCCAAGACACAGCTTGCTATTCACCAGGCAGTTCCTACAGGTGAGAAGCCATTTAGATGTAATGAATGTGGAAAAGCCTTCTGTACCAAGTCAAATCTTAATAAACATCAGAGAATTCATACAGGTGAGAGGCCATTTGAATGTAATGAATGTGGAAAAGCTTTCTGTACCAAGTCAGATCTTAATAAACACCAGAGAATTCACATAGGTCTGAAGCCATTTCAGTGTAATTTCTGTGGAAAAGCTTTCATCTCCAGGTCAGATCTCACTATTCACCAACGAACTCATACGGGTGAGAAGCCATATGAATGTCATGGATGTGGCAAAGCGTTCACCTCCAAATCACATCTCACTTATCACCAAATAACTCATACAGGTGAGAAGCCATATAAATGTAATGAATGTGGGAAAGCTTTTATCTCCAAGTCATATCTCACTTTTCACCAAATTATTCATACAGGTGAAAAGCCATATGAATGTAGCCAATGTGGGAAATCTTTCATTACCAAGTCTAATCTCAATAAACATCAGAGAATTCATGTGGGTGAAATGCCGTATGAATGTAATGAATGTGGGAAAGCTTTTATGTACAAGTCATTGCTTATTAAGCATCAGAGAAGTCACACAGGTGAGAAGCCATATGAATGTAATGAATGTCAGAAATCTTTCTTCACCAAGAAATGGCTCAATATTCATCAGAGAATGCATACAGGCGAGAAGCCATATGAATGTAATGAATGTGGGAAAGCTTTCATCTCCAAGCCACAGCTCAATATTCATCACCGAATTCATACAGGTGAGAAACCATATAAATGTAGTGAATGCGGGAAAGCAGTCATCTCTAAGACACAGCTCACCAGTCACCAGAGAATTCATACAGGTGAGAAGCCATATGAATGTAATGAATGTGGAAAAGCTTTCTGTACCAAGTCAGATCTTAATAAACATCAGAGAATTCTTACAAGTAAGAAGCCATTTGAATGTAATGACTGTGGAAAAGCTTATTCTACTAAGCTATATTTTATTAACCATCAGAGAATTCATACAGGTGAGAATCCATTTGAATGTAATATATGTAGAAAGCCTTTCTGTACCAAGTCAGATCTTGATAAGCATCACAGAATTCATACAGGTGAGAGACCATATAAATGTAATGAATGTGGGAAAGCTTTCATTGCCAAGTCTAATCTCAATAAACATCAAAGAATTCATACTGGTGAGAAGCCATATAAATGTAATGATTGTGGTAAAGCTTTCATTGCCAAGTGTTCTCTCAATAAGCATCAGAGAATTCATAAAGGTGAGGAGCCATCTTAATGTTGGAAATCTCTCCTCCATGTCAAAGCTCAACATGCACATTATAGAATGCATCCAGGTTAGAAGCTAGGTATGGCATGTGGCAAAGATTATAATTTCAAGCCGGGCGCGGTGGCGCACGCCTTTAATCCCAGCACTTGGGAGGCAGAGGTAGGAGGATCGCCGTGAGTTCAAGGCCACCCTGAGACTATATAGTGAATTCCAGGTCAGCCTGGGCTAGAGCGAGACCCTACCTCGGGGGAAAAAAAAAAAAGATTACATTTTCATGTCAAAGCCCACACTATTCATCAGAATATTCATGTAATTGAGAAGCCAAAGGCTATAATGAATGTGAAAGCTCTTTTAAAATCAGTAAATTCAAACAGGTGAGAAGGTTAATGAGTGTGGGATGCTTTACTTTCCCAGACGGATTTTAATAAACATCCAAGATTTCATACTGTAGTAATAAGAAAGGTTCCTTTTCCACGTTGGTTCTTACTAAACATCAGGTAAATGAAACAGACAAGAAGACGTATGCATGTAATTTATATGAAAAGTCTTTGTCACAGAAGTCACATCAATGGTCAGAGAGTTTATAAATCTTAGCAGTCATATTAACATAATGAATCTGTGAAGAATTTCTTCCTATGGCCATATCTTGATCATCACAGAAATAACCCAAAATGTTTAGTAATCCTATGCATATAAATAATACAAGAATTTTTTCATATATCATACTATATTAGACAATTTCATAAGGTGTGATGTGTTACCATATCAAGAACTCCCAGGTTTGTTTGTTTTTTTTTTCAATTTACAACTCACTTTGTAACTTTTCAATAACATTTTAAAAGCCTATAATCAACTTATTCCTTACTTTACATCAGAAAATGTGTCTACCTGTATGTATGATCCTGTTTCTTTTGAAGCAGCAAATTAGTGTACATCCATTATTTTTGTGGTGTCAGGTTAATAAGAGATTGGGAAATAAGACATTTGAAGGAATCCCCTGATCACTCTCAGAATTTATGATTGTAAACAAAACTTATTGTTTTAACATATTGTTAACATATTTTAATATATTGTTACTTATAACTCAGTCATTCACTACACAGTAATCAGACTGACCAATCCAAATCCATACTGTTAGAATAGCTGTTCTGTTGAGATGGGCACCAACACGAGAGTTTTTCACATACAGTGCCTTCTAATTTTTATTTCAGAGGAAATAAGTTAGAAATGGTTATTGTGAGCCGGGCGTGGTGGCGCACGCCTTTAATCCCAGCACTTGGGAGGCAGAGGTAGGAGGATTGCCGTGAGTTCGAGGCCACCCTGAGACTACAGAGTGAATTCCAGGTCAGCCTGGACTAGAGCGAGACCCTACCTCGAAAAACCAAAAAAAAAAAAAAAAAAAAAGAAATGGTTATTGTGAATTTTTATTCACCTGAGTTTCTGAAGATGACAAATTTGTACTCATAAACATCTCCAGTTCATTGTATCCTTTATCAACAAGGAAGAACCTCTGTACAATGTGCAGTCATGTTACAAGCATATTGCTATGAAGTTAATGTTGAACATTAGAAATTAAATATGTATGGTAGAATGAAAAAGATCAGAAGTCCACTAGACTGTTCAAGAATTATTTATCTTCATATATATGCATAACCTGTCATGTTATAAGACAGCAAAAGTTAACTCATTAGCTCAATTCAATCTATTAATTGACAGAGCAATGCCAGAAATGAATATAGGATTCTGTACTCTTCATTGTTTTTACAAAACTTCAATAGATGTAAATGAAGTATAAATTATGGTTTGATCAAAGGAGAGATAGTTTTAAATGCACCAATACAGATTAAAAAAAAACGTTTTCCTATTCCTTAAGACATTAAAATAAATTTACATGATCAAGAATGGAAAACTTTGTTATTTATTTAAGTAAATAAAATGGATGTTGATGTTTAATACATTGATTTAAAAATATATTTGCCAAGAGATTAAAACATTTGATGGTGTTCATCTTGTGAATATGGTGATGTAATGCACATCAAAAAATAATAATAAAATCAGTACGATTCCATGCATATAGCGTAATGTTTATAGAGATTGACCATGTGAGAAGATGCTGTTCTGTATGGAAATACACAGGTAGACACATGATAATACAGTCATCAAATCTCATGAATATAATAAAATATTAGTGAATATGTTATTTCATTTTTTATATATTTCAAGGATTTTCAGAGAATTACATTGTATTTCGGGGAATGACGTGTGATGAATACTGGAAATAGGCTTGGATTGTAGCTCAGTAGTTAAAAGTGCTTGCACATGTACATTAAATGTACACAATTTTAGCAGGGCGTGGCGGTGCACACTTTTAATCCCAGCACTCAGGAAGCAGACAGAGGCAGGAGGATCTCCATGAGTTTGAGGCCAGCCTGAGACTACTGAGTGAATTCTAGGTCAGCCTGGACTAGAACGAGACCCTACCTCAAGAAGCCAAAAAAAAAAAAAAATGTACACAATTTCATTTGTGCTTTACATCTCTGCAGCCCTACGTTGTAAAACTCAATAATTTTGTACAAACTGTACTTAAATTGGTAATTTTGTCACAAATTTATGAGTAATAATTCTAAAAAACTTTATTTTTGAAAAACTTTGTAAATATTTATAATCTAGTCATCAACTATAATTGAAAACAGGAAAACAAATTGAAAATGTGGGAAGGGAAAGGTATTTTTGGGGTCATCAGCCTATCCTTGTATCTAATTCATTTTTCCAGCTTCAGGGTTCTTCATTTGGAGGACTATGATTTTATGAAATAATTATGAATTATAACACTTGAAGTAAGCTAACTTACATAGTCAGAAATGTATATAAGAAAAATGAAATTTGCTGGGCGTGGTGGCGCATGCCTTTAATCCCAGCACTCGGGAGGCAGAGGTAGGAGGATCGCCGTGAGTTCGAGGTGGTGGCCCTGGTGCATTCTCTCTCTCTCTCTCTCTCTCTCTCTCTCTCTCTCTCTCTCTCTCTCTCTCTCTCTCATCTCTCTGCTTGAAAATGAATAAATAAAATATTTTAAAAAAAAGCCCCGGAGTTACTCCCTAAACATTAGGAAAATTCTTTTCAAAATAAATTACAACAGCTAAAAGTAGTGGTGCAAGCCTTTCCTCCTAGCATTTGGAAGGCAGAGATAGAATTGGTGTGAGTTTGAGGCCAACCTGGTATTCCAGAATGAGTTCCAAGTCAGCCTGGACTAGAGTGAGACCCTATCTAGAAAAAAAAGCAGAAAATTGTGGAAAAGTATAGGAACAGAAATCCTTATGTTGGGTGGGAATTAAAGTTGTATATCCACAAGAGAAATCAATATGGAGGTTCCTCAAAGAACTAAAAATAGAAATATCATATGGACCAGCCATGTCACTCCTCAGTATATACTCCCAGGACTCAAGTCCTCAGACTACAGAGATATTTACACATGTTTATTGTTGCTCTTTTCTCAATATCCCAGAAATGGAAGCCTAGATACCATCAACAGATGAATAGATGAAGAAAACACTGTGAAATACAAGCAACATTATAGCTCTCTGTCAAGGAAATTGAAACCATGTCACTTACATGGAAATGGATGCTGTGGAAATTATTATGGAAAGCATAGAAAAGCCAGACAAAGACAAGCACCACATGTTTTCTCTCATATGTAGAACCTACAATTAAAAAAAATTGATTTGCAAGTAGAAAGAGAGAGAGAGAGCAAGAGAGACAATGGTCACCAGGATCTTCGTGCCAATGCAGAGGAACTCCAGATGCATACAGCTAGAAACTAGGTAGGTCATTATGTTTTATAGGCAAGCACCATAAGTGCTGAGCCATCTCTCCAGCCCCAAGAAACTAGATTTTAATTTATATATGTGTATATTTACTTATTTTTAGGCCATGAAAGTGGAAAAGGGGCCTAGAAAGGCTAGGAGGACATTTTAATTGAGGTGGGAAATGGGATACTGGAGTACATGCCATAGGAAATAAAAAAGGGGCAGAAACTGAGTAAGGAGGAGAATCAGCTGAGGAAGGTGGGTGAAAGCAGTGAGGGGAGACCATTTGAGAACAATGTGTACAGTCACACATGCATGAAGACTCCATGATGAAACCCAATACTTGGCATACTTGTATTAAAAATAAGGCTGGAGACATGGCTCAGTGGTCAAAGCACTTGCAACACCTGATATCCTGGGGTTTGATTGCCCAGTGTCCATGGAAAACCAGATGCAGAAGTGGTACATTCATCTGGAGTTAATTTGCAGTGGTAGGAGGCCTTGGCCTGCCCATTTTCTCTCTCTCTCTGTTTCTCTCCTTGCAAATAAAAAAAAATTTAAGGCTGGAGAGGTTGTTCAGTGGTTAGGGTACTTGCCTACAAAGCAGAAGACAAGAGTTTGATTCCCCAGTGCCCACTTAAAACCAGATGCACAATGTGGCTCATTTGTCTGGAGTTTGTATGCAGTGGCTGGAGGCCCTGGTATGCCCATTCTCTCTCAATCTCTCTCTCTCTTTCTCTCTCTCTCTCTCTGCCTGTTTTTTCTCATTCTGTCGAATAAATAATACATCAATAAAAACATACTCCTGGTTGAAAGAGGCAGACTGAGAGAAATAGAGGTATTATGGGTGCACCAGGTCCTCCTATCACAGCAAACAAACTCCAAAGTCATCACATTGTGCATAGGCCTTTACATGGGTACAGGGGAATTGAACCCAATTTGGCTTTGAAAGCAAGCCCCTTAACCACCAAACCATCTCTCTAGCTACCATATGCCCATTTTCTCACACTCCTTCCTCGTACTCTCTCAAATAAATGAATAAAAATATTTAAAATTTTAAATATCTTTTTATTCCGTTGCATTTCCAGCATATACTTTGCTTCTAAAAAACTGTTGCAGGGAGCTGAGCATTTAGATCAGAGGTATAGCCTATGCTTTGTATATTTAATTCCTAGCGTCCCCTGCCAACAAGAGATCAACACTTTAAAACTATGATACTAAATACCACTTTCGTGACGTTATTACTGTGGATGGCTCATAGTGGGCTGCATACTGTCA